>PISX010019991.1:0-36871 GCA_004024625.1 Mellivora capensis
GGACTTTAACACTCCCCTCACTGAAATGGACAGATCATCCAAGCAAAAGATCGACAAGGAAATAAAGGCCTTGAATGACACACTGGACCAGATGGACATAACAGAATATTCAGAACATTCCATTCCAAGGCAACAGAATACACATTCTTCTCTAGTGCACATGGAACATTCTCCAGAATAGACCACATCCTGGGTCATAAATCAGGTCTCAACTGGTATCAGAAGATTGGGATCATTCCTTGCATATTTTCAGACCACAGTGCTCTGAAGCTAGAAATCAATCACAAGAGGAAATTTGGAAAGAACCCAAAAATGGAGACTAAACGGCATCATAAAAAATGAATGGGTGAACCAGGAAATTAAAGAAGAATTGAAAAAATTCATGGAAACAAATGATAATGAAAACACAATGGTTCAAATTCTGTGGGACACAGCAAAGGCAGTCCTGAGAGGAAAATATATAGCGGTACAAGCCTTTCTCAAGAAACAAGAAAGGTCTCAATTACACAACCTAACCCTACACCTAAAGGAGCTGGAGAAAGAACAGCAAAGAAAGCCTAAACCCAGCAGGAGAAGAGAAATCATAAATATCAGAACAGAAATCAATGAAATAGAAAGTAAAAAAAACAATAGAACAAATCAATGAAACTAGGAGCTGATTCTTTAAAAGAATAAGATTGATAAATGAAATTGGACCACTTCCTTACACCACACATGAAAATAGACTCAAAATGGATGAAGGACCTCAATGTGAGAAAGGAATCCATCAAAATTCTTGAGGAGAACACAGGCAGCAACCTCTTCAACCTCAGCTGGAGCAACTTCTTCCTAGGAACATCGCCAAAGGCAATGGAAGCAAGGGCAAAAATGAACTATTGGGATTTCATCAAGATCAAAAGCTTTTGCACAGCAAAGGAAACAGTTAACAAAACCAAGAGACAACTGACAGAATGGGAGAAGATATTTGCAAACGACATATCAGATAAAGGGCTAGTGTCCAAAATCTATAAAGAATTTATCAAACTCAACACCCAAAGAACAAATAATCCAATCAAGAAATGGGCAGAGGACATGAACAGACATTTCTGCAAAGAAGACATCCAGATGGCCAACAGACACATGAAAAAATGCTCCACATCTCATCACTCAGCATCAGGGAAATACAAATGAAAACCACAATGAGATACCACCTCACACCAGTCAGAATGGCTAAAGTTAACAAGTCAGGAAATGACAGATGCTGGCGAGGATGCCGAGAAAGGGAAACCTTCCTACACTGCCTGTGGGAATGCAAGCTGGTGCAACCCCTCTGGAAAACAGTGTGGAGGTTCCTCAAAAAACTGAGAATAGAGCTACCCTATGACCCAGCGATTGCACTACTGGGTATATATCCTAAAGATACAAAGGTGGTGCTCTAAAGGGGCACGTGCACCCGAATGTTTATATCAGAAGTGTCCATAGTAGCCAAACTATGGAAAGAACCTAGATATCCATCGACAGATGAATGGATAAAGAAAATAGGATACTATGCAGCCATTAAAAGAAATGAAATCTTGCCATTTGCGATGACGTGGATGGAACTAGAGGGTATTATGCTTAGCGAAGTGAGTCAGTCAGAGAAAGACAACTATCATATGATCTCCCTGATATGAGGAAGTGGAGATGCAACATGGAGGGTTTGGGGGATAGGAAAAGAAAAAAATGAAAGAAGATGGGATCGGGAGGGAGACAATCCATAAAAGACTCAATCTCAAAAAACAGACTGAGGGTTGCTGAGGGGAGTGCGGACAGGAAAGGGTGGTGGGGATATGGACATTGGGGAGGGTATGTGCTAGGATGAGTGCTGTGAAATATGTAAACCTGGCGAGTCACAGACCTGTACCCCTGGGGATAAAAACACATTATATGTTTATTCAAAACATTAAAAAAAAAAGAAAACAACTGGCAGATATTATCCCCATTTCTTTCACTGAGGGAGACTATGATATAACTCCAAGTGCATATATATTATGACCTTACTATATATTATGGCTAATTGAAAAATGGTAGCAACAGCTGGTATTCAGTCCCCTGTGGTATGAGGACACCTGAAGCGAAGCCTGTATTCTCTGGGGTATCCTGGTGCTAAATCAACCATCCTTCCATATGTGTGTGTTGGGGGAGGTTCCCCTGGGGAGTGAGATACGTACAAGGACACCAGTATCAAGCAAGGATATTAGAGTTCTATGGCTGGGGTCTGCATCTTGGCTAGGACATTTCTGTCAGCACTTTTTATGTTTTCTTTCTTCCTTCCTTCCTTCCTTTCTTCCTTCCTTCCTTCCTTCCTTCCTTCCCTTCCTTCCATCTTTCTTTCTCCCTCCCCCTCTCTCTTTCTTTCTTTCTCTCTTTCTTTCTTTCTCTCTTTCTTTCTTTCTTTCTTTCCTTCTTTCCTTCTTTCCTTCTTTCTTTCTTTCTTTTTCTTCCTGTAATCTCTATACCCAACATGGGGCTCAAACCCACAGCCCCAAGATCAAGAGTCCCATGGTCTACCAACTGAGCCAGCCAGGCACCCTTATCAGAACTCTTTTAAAAACAAAGATAAAAACACACCAAGGGTATCCATCCACCACTTCAGGAGAGACAGGAGAGGTATCCTGTGATTAGCTTAGTGGAAAATGTATTAAAAGAGGAGCTGGGGGTTTGATAAAGCATAGGCTCCAGAACACTTAGTGCAAACCTCATAGCTGTGGTATACACTTCACCTCAGAGTTCAATAGTCTCAGAGAAAGAGGCTATTAATATGTGAAGAAAGGTCTTAAGCTGTCATCTGTGCTAGAAAACTAAAGTTAACAGGCTAGATTCTGCAGGAGCTCTTAGAACCTTAAAAATGGTAAACACAAAATGCAGTTGAAAGGGGAAATAAAGGGTTGCCTGGGTGGCTCAGTCATTAAGCGTCTGCCTTTAGCTCAGGTCATGATCTCAGTGTCCTGAGATCGAGCCCCACAATGGGCTTCCTGCTCCATGGGAAGCCAGCTTCTCCTTCCCACTCCCCCATCCTGTGTTCCCTCTCCCCCTGTGTCTCTCTCTGTCAAATAAATAAATAAATAAATAAATATTTTTAAAAGAAAGAAAGGGGAAAATAGAACATGCAGTGGTCTCAACTCGTTTGATAATGACACACATTTTATTCTACAAAGCATCACATTTAGTCCTCAGAGAGTATAGTGTGGAATACAGACCACGGAAGACTATGAGTGAGTAGTTCATATAGTCCCACTAATAGAGACAGGCTTCAGTCAACTGGGATGATTGAAACCACAGGCTCTTTAGCATGTCACCTAGATCCCAAGTTGGAAGCTGCCTTCTATAACCACAAGGAAAGAGAAAACACTGTCAGGATGAACATTCTCCAGTAGGAGTGAGACCAAGTATCCCACAGATGTCTAGGAATGCCCCTAGGCACACCCAGGAAAGCAGAAAGGAGGTTGGGTTCCTTTTTTTTTTTTTTTTTTTAAGATTTTATTTACTTGACAGAAGGAGAGAAAGCACTAGCAGGGGGAACAGCAGGCAGAAGGAGAAGCAGACCTCTGCTGAGCAGAGAGCTTGCTGCGGGGCTAAATCCCAGGACCCTGGGATCATGACCTGAGCCAAAGGGAGATGATTAGTGGACTGAGCCACCCAGGTGCTAGGAGGTCACGCTTTAACTCAGTTCCCATGCCCATCTTTTCCTGCACCTGCTAGTTGTCTAGCTGCCCACAGCGCCCCAGGTCCCTGGGTACATTCTCTGCTCTGATAGGAGGAACAAGGGGTACTTCTGGCCACTTGGACAAAATGAAGTGCAGAGAAATTGTTGTTACTAATGATATCAAGGAGCCAGAGAAAATTAAATTCTTCCTTGGGCAGCTGTCTATGTAGTGGGAACAACTCGGGACTTGGCTTGAGGAAACCAGTGACCCAGACTCAGGAAATGAGTCAGCTCTTAGCTCGTCATTTCCTGATATTTGTGATGAGAAGATCAGTTAATCTCCAGGGTACCACTAAAGTGAAAAATCCAACAGCTTGCATTTGTATCAGACAACATTTCCTCACTTTCCCTTGTTCAAGACCCCATTGATATTTGTTGAGAAATTGTTATCCTAGAGTCTCTAAGGAAGGAAGGAAAGGGAATAAGAAGTGTGAGCACCAGCAAGGAATTTCTAACCTCTGTGTAGGGACAGCGTATTTCCAGAAGGTTGAAAGATGGTTTAGGCAACATGGCATTGACTCTATCAGCAATTTCTGTCTACAATTATTGCCCTTTGGGGTGCTTAGATAACATCATGAGTTGTCCCCCTCTCCCTCCCTTCTTGTCTTCCCTCTTTCCTTCCACCTTTATTTTCTTCCTTCCATCATCCTCCCTGCTTTCCCCTCTGCCTGCCTCCCTACCTCCCTTCCTTTCTTCTACCTTCCTCATTTCATTCAATGAATAAAATACACCTATAGGAAATAATGCATTTCTTTCAGTGTAATGTGAAACTCTGTATGCCTTTGATTAGGGCTTGTGTCAGATTTTGATGTGAATTGAAGTTTTTCCCTTGGTATAAGGCTCATATTTCTTATTCCCAAATACTATAAGGCAATAGGCCATTATTACCCTCTTGATGTTACCAAAAATAGTGGACTGAGTAATCTAGGATCAAGTGTGTGTGACACTTGGCATACAGTGTGTGACGCTGAAGTGTGACAAATGGCATACAGCCTTACAGCTTCTTGGTCATAGCCATGTCTGCAGGAGCACACAATTAAATTTACCCAAACGCTGTTCTTAATGATAACGAACACTGGTAATAATACAAGTTGTGTTTCAGGATCAACTTTTAACTCAAGACTCCTCTTACTGTGAAATCTAAATGGCCATATATTCTTCCAAATGGTTTTATCACAACAGTACTAAGTCGTTGCCTGCTCTTTTTTGCACCGTGTCACCAACAATGTTCCCATACGGTTGAATTATTTATTTTGCTACTAATATGATCATGACACACTCCACACATAGTGTTGCTTACATGATGCTTGTGCCGCTTTCCACTTCCTTGCTTAATGGGTCTGACAGTCTCCTCTTAAAGGGTTTTTTCCAATTATTGGCAAAAAAGATCATACTTAAACATTGGATATAATTGCTCAGATGTGCCCATAAAATGGTATCATCCAGTAGTCTCTGCAGACATGTTTTGTAATAAGGCAGTCATTTTCAAAGGGGTATGTGTTTTCTCTCAGAGTGACTCCATATACCCTACTTACCTCAAAAAATAAAACTGAATTTGATTCTCACTAGGAAACAATTTAGGGAACAATTCCCTAAAACTTGTGAAAGAATAAAGTGCTTGAGTCATTTGAATCTGTTACCACCATCTAAATCACAGGACTTACCTTTGGGTTGGGTGGACAGGGTAGATGTCCACTTCCATGAGGGGATCTGAGAAACTACAAGAGGGCAATTATCACTTGCCATGGGATGTGATTTTACATTAGAAGTTCATTCTGTGAGATGAAACTTCCAGGGTTATATTGTAAGTACGGTATACTTATAGTATAACCTTAAATGGTTTTTAAAACATTCTATTCATTAAAAAAAAAAAAAAAAAAAAGTAGGGGCACCTGGGTGGCTCAGTGGGTTAAAGCCTCTGCCTTTTGCTCAGGTCATGATCCCAAGGTCCTGGGATCGAGCCCCGCGTCGGGCTCTCTGCTCCTCAGGGAGCCTGTTTGCTCCTCTCTCTGTCTGCCTCTCTGCCTACTTGTGATCTTTGTCTGTCAAATAAATAAATGAATTTTTTAAAAAAAGTAATATGTGATGGTCCATTCTAAAAATTTAGTCTGGAATTCCTATGTGTTTTGGAGCTAAAGAGGGGGCATCATGCCTGGTCAGCTCAATCCTCTCCCCCAAACCTTCTTTGAAGGGTGGTTGCTGGACAGTTTATCAAACAAGAAAAGCACCCTACCCGCACCCAAACCTTGTATCCAGGAGTGAAGGGATCTTTGACCTTTTGAATGACACAGACAAAAAGGTAAAAAGTGCATGTAGTGTGACAATACAACAGCATTCAGCTGAATGCAGGCTGCAGTCTGTAAGTGGTCTTCACTGGGAATCAGAACACAGGAAGCCACATGTGGCCCCTTATGGGGAAGAGCAACAGTCAGACTCAGGAGGGATGCACCCCATCCCGGATCTTCTAGACAAATGAGTTTCTCTCTTCCTACTCCAGCTCTTGCTAATTGATACTTCAGGTAAGATAATTAGGCTCCTACAGACTTTGCAATTTGTAAATACTCAGCTTGTAACTGGGCCCCTCCCCTGCAGAGAAACAGAGCCAGAGAATGGTATTTCTTTCCTATGATTTTTGCCTCTGGCTTCCCAGAGTTCTTAACGTCTTCTAATCTCTTGATGTGAACTTGGAAACACTGTTGCCAACAGAAATCTCTTTTGCTATGTCTTTCTATGTCTCTGCTTGCAAGGCAGTTAGGAGTGGGTAAAATGCGAGATGACTGGAAGATTCTGCTAGGCTGTGGTGGAAATTTGTTCCATTAGCTTGTTTGTGTTTAGAGGACATCACTGAAACCCACGAAGAAGGTGGCTTTCATTCCTTCACGCAAACCAATGTCTTGCCAAGGAAAAATGACAATCTGTAAAAGCCTCTCTCTCTTCTCTGCACACAAAAGACATTGTCACTGAGTCAAGAGAGGATTTTGATCTCCCTCGAGGGGGAAAAAGAAAGAAAAATGTCTGAATGCACTAGCATCTTAAACCCGCTTTGCTTTCCTCCTCCTGGGAACTATGGGTTCCTGAGGCTTCCAGGTGTGTAACAGTGCCAGGAACTACTGACGAAGGACAGTAAAATCGAACAAGATACAGAAAAACAAGAGGGGAAATTATGGTTTTTTGTTAAAAGCCTTTATTTAAAATATCAAAAGAAAGAAAGGATTCTGGAATCCTCCTCAGGACCCTGAGGTGAGGCCTCAGGAGGAGAATGTGCACTAAGAGAGCCCAGGGCAATCTGTAGGTTTGGTGGTTGTATTTTCTCCTTTCATTTCCCTCCACTCCAGTTTCATTTCAGAACAGGCTGAGTCATGTCCCGATTCGTGGAGATGTTCCTTTGAGAGTGCTCCAAGCTGCCAAGAATATGGCCTCCCTTCTCCTTTTAGAGTGGCGCTCTGGTTGAAGGATGCCTCAACTAATCAGGAGGCATTAACTGCTCAGAATCCTATCAGACTGCGGCAGCCTTCTTCATCCATCTCTGATGCTAAAGATTAATAAAATGACAAGTGCCTGTGATAGTCCCTGGCTCATTTTCCTCGTATTAGTCTGTCATGCAAAGATCTTGTGAGACGGTCCCCTATGCAGGGTTTGAACCAAGATACCACACTGCTCCGGGCAAGGGCCCAGGAAGGGCCCCAGAGCTGTGGGTTATCCTGCTGGAGGTAAACTTCAGCGCAAAAGCAGATGGTGGCCCCACTGCCAAAGCCGTGGCACCTTTCCTTTCTTCCCGTGAAGCTCCTCTTTCTTCGTGAGTCCTACTTACCTGCTTAGATATAGTCTATTTCAACATTTATGAAATTCAGAAAGTGGAAGTCATCTTTTTTGTCTCTGGCTACTGCGAAAGCAGATGTGCTGTTGTTAAGAGAATAGGAATAAAATGCTTTGTTCCAGGGACAGAAGGGAACATGAAAAAGGTCTCCTGTACATGAAATATAAAAGAATAAATGAATAATGTTGCTGGTTCTGAAGAAGGAGACTCAGCAGCTGAAGAGTTGGGGAGGCGGATTGAAAAAAAAAATTGAAGACTTAGGTGTTTGCTGCAGGACCCTGGGAGCTCTTTATCCAGCTCTCTTGTTTTCTGTTTTGTTTTCTTTTCTCTTTTGATGAGAGGGAGGATTTGAGGGAGGGTAACACTAAGGAAGCTGCTTTAACAACCTTAAAACTAGAATACTTTGCTGGGGAGTTACACAGTACTTCAGTTTGCTTTTGCTTTCACTTTTATTTTTGCTTTTTGACATTGTTTCCAAAATGTTCAATTAAGATATATGGCAAAGAGATTCTGTTCATACATCTCCTCCACTGTGATGACAGATCCCAGCTTCAAACCCGCAAGCTGAGCTCTTTGGAAACCATTTTTTGTCCTAACAGCATTTAGTTGCTTTTATCTCTTTAGTTTTGATTTTAAAAGAAAAAAAAAAAAAGATAGAATGTTTCACTCCTTCCATGTGAAATTTCGTTTTCCAGAAAAGACTGATGGCAGACATTGAATCAGGAAGCTCTTCTATCTGGAATGACAAAAGTAAAGGGTAATGTTGAAAACTGCACCACGTGAAATGCTCTCTCTTCCCATTCTTTGCCCTAAACCCTAACTGGCTCTAAAAGATATTCTGGGAACAGAAACTAGGCATTGAGCTGACTGGCTTTCATACAATAATAAAGTTACACCTCGTCTCTTGCGTTGTGCACATAGACAGCAGGGCTGTTTTCTCAGACGTGAAAGAAAATATTGGCAACAATCTCACATTATCTGGTCACTCGTAGCCCTATTTTCTACTGCTTCCTGGAAGCCTGTGGGATGACCTCAGAGGTCAGTTAAATAGCCTTTAAATGAGAGACAGTGGTCTCCAAAGGTGAATTGCTGTGAGACTTGACCAACTCAGGCCACTCCAGGCTTCTTTCAGGATGCAGATAAAGAATTAAGTCCCTTTGTTACCAGTTGGTAGTTGATGTTGGCATATACATGAAAATAGAAGGAATGGCACATTACAAAGAAAATGATCATTTAAAATGTTGCTGTTCAGTTGGGGAGTCTACAAATTAGACTATTAATGCTAAATTGGAGTAAAATCAGATCTCATGCATAGTAATGAGCCTGGAAGTTTAGTTTAGAGTTAAGAGAGACCCATCATTTTATGCTAATACAGGCAGGCCAGACACAAGGGATGACAATGGGAAGATACACAAAGTAAGTGAGCACAGAGAAAAGCTTTTACAAGCTATTCACACCAAACCCAAACAGCACTGAATGCATGGATTTCTTCCAGAATGCTCACATTCAATGAATGTCACTGTCTACGAAAGGAATAATGGACAAGTCTGAAAAATTGCCTGCAGTTCTCTTGCTCTAATTACTTTCCCTAAGGAGGGACATGAATTGACAAATGGGAGACCATGAGGGACAGGGAAGATGTCTCTTGGTTAACATGCGTAGTGATTTCCTAAGTGGAGACATTTCCTATGTTCCCTTATATTTGATAATTCCATGAAAATCTATTTTTAGATTTTAATGCCCCGAGGCTGACCTGTAGAATCTATAACCTCAGTTAACATTATGTGGGCAGTGTGTGACAGCCTCAAGAATGAATACCTAATAACCTAGTGTTTCATAATGATCAGGCCTTGGCTATTAAATCCTTGATTTCAAATAATAATGGCTAACATGTATTGAGCCCTCCACCAAGTGCCAGTTACTATATGAGATAACTTACATAGAGTTAATGTCCCAACATCACTAAGAGTTGCTATTATCTTCATCTAACAGACTCTGAAACGGATGCACATGGGATAAACCACACAGCCAGAAACCAGCAGAGTAGGATTTCAAACCCAAGCAATCTGACTTTAAAGCTCATGTTCTTAATGGCAACATTAAATTTCCTGTCTTCACAGCTATACAAACTTCCATGAATAAATGTAAAATTTAAACAAAATTTTGTGAAATGCTTTCATTTTAATTTTCCAATGTTGCCTTGGATTAATCAATCCAATGAATTTAATAAATATCCAGATTATCTCTATTGGTTAATTGGGCTACACTGGGTTAGGCATTCATGACAACTGAACTGCTTTTGCCAGATTTTCTCTAAAACCTTGGGCTTCTTAAAAGAAACCGATGAACACCCCCATTGACCTCATCATTATCTTCACTGCCTGCTCACTGAGCTGAAAAATAGGCTAGATTTTGGTCACCAAGATCTCATAGACTGCTTGCTGATGGAGTTTATCCACTTTAATGCCATATGAGGTTTGAAAATGTAAAAAGTGTAGTATCATACAAATGGAATTAAATTACTAGGGACTAGTCTTATTTCTTTCATCAGTCACAATCACTTATTCAGTAGCAACTCTTTTGAAAATGAAGCACGTGGCTGGAGTCTTTGAAAGATGGTATGAGCTATTTTTCTTAGTATTCCCCAGCCTTAATGCCTGTAATGCACTTTCCACAGGAATTTGCACACTTAATTGACAGTGGGCTACATTGAATATTGTTCTTCCTCAACAAAGGGATTCAGGATACTCTCTGTGCTCCAGCAGATGGCTTCATTCATCCTGACCTTTTTATGCAACTGAGGCACCAGGAATACTGGGCTAGGTGATTCTCTGCATAAGTAAGCCCAGATGAAGCACTTAGCATAGGAGTAAGTGTTGTCACCAAGACTGGAATGGTTGACACTTCGGTGTGACTTGTGTGGATGGAAAAAAGCAAGGTGGAGAGGTAGGAGCAGAGTTTTTCTAAAAGCTCTTCAATGAAAACTGGTAGTCAGTAACTGAGAGTGATGAAAAGAAGTGGGTCTTTTCAGGGATTGTTGGTAGCAGTTCTGCAATTCTGTTTTTCATTACAGGCAAAGCAAGATAAAGAGTTTTGGCATCAGACATTAGGCACATACAGAAGACACAGACAAACTGAGCTTGCCTTAGGATTTTAGCCTTTTGTCTTCTTCCTATTTGCAGATCAAAAAGCAATATTTAAAAGAATATTAATAGTATCTACTTACATAGGGATTATTATACCAATGTGAGCTAGGCACTAGACACTAAAGGGAGGAAGAGAGGGAGGTTATTAGTTCATGTAATTAACTTAATTAGATCATCTTATTTAATTATCTCAGCCCTAAGAGTATGTACTCTCAGTGTCACCAAATACAGGTGATGAAATGGAAACTCCCATAAAGTAGGTGATTTGCCCATTCCCATAGAGAAAAAGTAGCATAGCCAACCTTAAAACCAGTTTGACTGGCTTCATATCCCTGTACCATCTTAACCATTATTGCCCTGCCTGCATAAAATTAGGTATTTCCTATGTGGTAGAGAAGAATAAGCATTGAATAATTTTTCAAAGCTAAGGATATATTTGCTTTTTAATACAACAAATATTTATTTGGCTACTATTACATGCAGGCTGTATGCTACATGTCCAAGGGATTAAGTCATAGCAATAAAAATAACTAATAGTCATTGAAAACTTACTATGGGCCAGACACCTTAATCCACTATCACTTAAATCGTACAACAATACTAGTTACTATTATTTCTCACACTATTTTGATGAAAAAGTTGAAGATTAGATACTTTTGGCCACTTGCTCAAGGCCGAGGAAGTGGTAAAATCAAATCTCTGGAAGGGCAGAACCCAAATCTTTAAACTTGTAATCAACAAAATGACAAGTCAGGAACTGACATGACAGACTTATGGAGCATCATGGAGTTGGAAGTGAAGAAAACTGGATGAGTATTTGGAGAATGATTAATGTAGAAGCTAAGACTTGAGTCTGATTTAAAGTATGTTTTTATCAGAAAGCAAGCAGACCCATCAAAGGTTGCAGTGGAGTTGATAGGGTCTATGTTTATTTTTTTATGTTATTGGCTTATGATTAATACAGCTTAAACTGTAAGTTCTTTGTTCATTGGTAGTAATAGATTGTTATAAGTCTTCACGCCTCAACTGGAGACCCATTTGTACACAACTGTATTAATCAAAACTCTTCTAGTTGTCTGTAATATGGATCTCTTAAAACCACTTAAATAAAGGAGAAAAATCATCTGAGGATATGGGTCACAAGTCAAGTGCTATTGTATCAAGGATCTAAATAGCCAATGTGTAAGGGCCTATTTAGCCAGAATGATTCCATCTGGTTAAACAGTGATTTTGTTGTTTATACAGTAAAACTTAAACTGTCCCTGCCTCTCTTCACCCCTTAAGAGGACTTAAGTAAAAACAAGTCCTGGAAACCAGTCGCAGGTAACAAAGCCCAAATACAAGGGTGGGTCAGGCTAGGTGGAGGTATCCAATCAGTAGGGGCGCATACTGTCTCCCTAGCCTCGCCCTTTGGGCACCTTTTGGGTGCCAATTCTGACCAAGGTGATAGGCTAGTTCAAATATCTACTATAGGGTAAATTGTAATTCAATTGGTCACTTATGTGTGACCTAGCATGACTGTGCAGCTTTCTCTGTGTGTTACAATCTCATTGGCCACCTGTGCGTGGCCAGGCCTAACCACATGGCCTTTGTCCTTAAAAGCTAGTCTGTAAGGCAGAGAGGGGTTGCCTCTTTGCAAGAGATGGTCCCAGCCAGTCAGTTTGATTCTCGATGCTTGGCGCGAAATAAAGCTTTGCTTGACCTTCGCTTTGTATCAGTCTCGCTCCTTTGATTACGGACCCAACATTGGGGGATTGTCCAGGATTAAACAACAAGAACTGAGCCAGCATTAGAACTTCTGGGAAAAGTCTCTGGAGGTAAGATCTCCAAATTTTATTGTGTGAGATCCAGTCATCTGTCTGGTTGCGGAGCTCCAGGGTATGGCCCACCGGGGAGAAGCTGGATGCAGCATTGCTCTCCAGGGCTGGAGTGGATGCAGGGATGCTCCATCCCTCTTCTGGTAGATTGCCAGAGGGTTCTAGTCCCCCAGGTGATCAGGGGACTGAGAAAATCCCACCAGCAGGTGGTTGCAGGAGACTGAGAAAATCTCCACCAGCCTCTGGGTCTGTGATTGTCTTTGTCTTGTCTTTTTGTTGTCTGTTGACTTGCTCATTTCTAGGGGACCAAGAAAATCCCCACTGGCGAGTGTTTATAGGGGACCAAGAAAATTCCCACTGGCCGCTGTGTCTGTGGTTGTCTTTGTCTTGTCTTTTTGTGTCTGTTGTGTTGTTTGTTGTGTTTGAAGAAATGGGGCAAGCAGAGAGTAAGGGGACTCTGATTTTCATCTCTCCGTTCCTCCTAATAGATGTGGGACTTCTCCCTTACACATTTCTTGTGTTAATGGCTGGCTATAACTGGAGCCAGCTGTGGATAGTCTAACTTGAGACAGAGAGTTTAAGGAATATTCCCAAGCAGCTGCAGAAACTCCTTTGTTTTGGAGAAATTCCTTGCCCTCTCTGGTCCAACGTGGACTGCCTAGCCCCTTCCACTTGCTGGTGGGAAAGCATGGTGTCTGCTCCTCTCTTGGAGCTGATGAGCTCTAAAACTGGGAATCCTTTCTCTGCCTTCTGGCAGCACTTTGTTCTTCTGTCTCCCCCTTCTGTTTCTGCACCAGCTTGGGTGTGGCCTGCATAACTGGCCTCTAGACCATCCTCAGTGCTTCCTACACCACGGTTCCTTCCCTCTTCACTGTCAAGGAGAAAGAAGAGCACCCCCTGGACCTAACACCCCCCACTCCGGATCTTCCCACCTGTGTCTCAGGTAAACATTCAAAGTGGAATGGGCCCAGGTGGAACATAAATCAGTATTTGAATTAAGTTAAGTTTGTTGGGTTAATTAGGATGAACATGTCTTTTGAGTTAACAGCAGTAATGTGAAACTTCAAAGTTTTTACTTAAGGTCAAATAAGCTTGTGTTATTTGTTAAAATCTCTTAGCAAAGAGATGGCTGAACTGATGGTTAATTGTCTGTCTCAGGGTTTTAATGGGTAATTGTTAAAGTAGCTTTCAAAGTCTTTGGTAACCTGAAACTTTGAACCAAATGGGATAAAATGCTAGAGCGCTGGTTGCTGGAACTAGGTTTGTGCTTTTGAAATCTGTTGTTAAACATGTTTTGTGCTTAACTGATTCATAAATTTGCCTTCTAAGAATTCTATTGTAACAGTTCACAATTGGTTAATATTTAGTCTTCACTAGAGATTGAGGTGTTTCTAAGAAAATGTAAATGGTTTTCTCTTTGCCTGCCCAGAATTGTAAATGAGATCTCTTTGACTCATAAGGCTTTTCCTTGATATGCTAAGTTACTCAGGGAATACTGCTAAACCAATGATAAACCTTGGGTTACATTTGGGGAAATGCTGTAACTACTCTAGAGATTCTATACATTTCCTAAAGTTCAATGTTTTGATAGGGTCATCACTTGATATTTAACCATATCTATTCTGAGTTCTTGTCATTTGTAATTGTTTTAATTCTCTTGTAAAATGAATTCCGTCCTAAAGGAAATTCATAAGGGAGACTTTCAGGACAAATACAGGTCTTTGATATGCTAAAATCCTGGAACTGAAATGGGTAAGAATTTCCAGAAGTAAGAGCTGCATTCAGACTAAACCAGAATTAGCAACATGGGATTAGATGAACCGAAAGATTGTAATGTTGTGTCTCTTAATGTTTTGTCTTATTTTAAACATTACTGGTTCTGTAGTTTTCTTAAGTTATCTGTAACTTACAGTGATGTAAAAGTATTCATTTGTAAACAAATCAAGGCATTCAATTTTTCTCTCTATCTGAACCCTCTGAAACCAAAAGTTCTCAGCAAGTATTCTTTCTTCCATGGCAATCAGTCATTTGCATAAGTTCAATAAAAATCTGTTCTCCTTGTAACAGGACACCATTGGAAACACTGGTTATTTTACCAAGGCTTTGGCTGGAATGTCATATTTGAAAAGACTCAGATATGAACAGACAGTTTAAAGGAACTAAGGTTGACTTTATAAAACCTGGAGCCGTAAAGCCCTTTGGAACTGTTGGCCTGATACCTTGCTTACAGAGTTCCCAGTAGCCTCACCAGGTGAGTAAAGAATGTCACTTCCTGGCAGGTGCAGGACCTCAGGAAGAGGAATTCACCCAAATCGACAGGTATTGCAGGCATGTCTGATGGCAAGTATATGGCTTGGCTTCTGGCCTGGTTAGGCTACTAAAAGTTCAACCTAGAGATTCCTTATAAGAAGTTCCAGCAAAGCAGATTCTAAAAGATCTATATAATCATTCACTGTTCTTGCTGAGCTTATGTAAATAATTAGGCCAAGTTTGTTAAAACTGGACTTGTTTTTCAAATGATTTGTCCTGATTTGGCTCTCTCTGGAAATGAGGCTTATTTTAGAGAGAAAAAATTATGTTTTAATAACACACCTTTATGGATGTTAAATTCTAGATTTGGTTGTCTTTAAATGTTTGTTTACCTAAGCTAGACAACTTGAGGTAAACTTCAGAGAAGTTGCATGATAGCTCATTTAGATGATCTTGATTTTGCCATTCAGCCCCAGATATAAGGAGGAAACTTCAGAAAATTGAAGGATTTGAAAGGAAGAATCTGACTGAGTTAGTGGAAATAGCTGCTGAGGACTATGAGTCATGCTTGTGGGGGACAAAAGCTCTCTTACAGACTGTGCATGAAAAAGGGTACAAGGTGTCAGCAAAGAAGGCACAGCTCTGTCAGAGCCATGCTACTTGTTTTGGCTTTGATCTCCACGAGGAAGTTTCTTAGGATGGTGGGCTACTGTAGGCTGTGGATACCTTGGTTTGTGGAGAGTGCCTAACCTCTCTAAGAACTGACTAAGGGATGAATCACTATGGTAGAGTGGACAGCTGAGGCAGAAGGCTCATTTCAGGAATTACAAACAGCCTTACTGAATGCCCCAGCATTGGCCATCCCAGATGTTACCAAGCCCTTCCACTTGTACGTGGATGAAAAGACAGGGATGGCCAAAGGAGTTTTGACTCAGACTCTGCAGCCTTGGCAAAGGCCAGTAGCCTATCTTAGCAAAAAACTAGATCCAGTAGCGGCTGGGTTCCCCCTTGCCTCTGCATAATTGCTGCCATGGCCCTCCTGGTCAAGAATGCAAGTATATTTACAGAAATGGACTAAATTAGACTATGAAGGAGACTGGGCTAAGACTAGAACAGGAAAGTTAATCCTTCCTCGAAGTCTAGAAAAAAAAAATTAGTAAGCCAAATACATCAGAACATTAATTTGGGTACACGTAAGCTTAAGGAGCTTATGGGCAAGCAGTTCCAGGTTTCTAAATTAGGGCATATGGCTCAGGATGTGGTTGATAAATGTGCTCAATGTCAGGCGGTAAATATGGGAGGAACTAGAATGGAAGAGGGAAAAGAGAAAGAAGTAAGGAGCCAGGAATTTATTGGGAAATGGATTTTACAGAGATGAAACTGGGAAAATATGGACACAGGTATATGCTAGTTTTTGTGGCTACCTTTTCAGGCTGGGTAGAGGCATTTTCCGCCAAACATGAGATGGCAGGAGTGGTAGCCAAAAAGCTACTAGAAGAAATAATTTCTAGGTTCGGGCTGCCTCTCAAGATTGGGTCAGACAATAGCCCTGAATTTGTGAGTTCAGTCTCACAGGCATTGGCCAAAGCCATGGGCACTAATTGGAAACTACATTGTGCTTACTGGCCCCAGAGCTCTGGGCAAGTAGAGAGAATGAACTGGACTCTTAAAGAGACCTTGACAAACTAATTCTACAGACTGGTGGTGGATGGGTGGATCTCCTTCCTTTCGCCCTCCTCAGGGTGCAGTGTACACTCTACTGAAACAAAGTGACCCCATTTGAAATAACGTTCGGGAGACACCCCCCCACACACACACTCTGCCCTCGGCTACAAGAGGTTACTCTAGCAGAAAAGACTGATCAGTCTGTACTCCAGTCACTGCAGGCATTACAGTCTGTCTTGAAAAGTGCCCACACAGGGATCTGAATGGCCCATACTGAGATGGAAACAGAGGTGGAACCACATCTTTACCAAGCCGGGGACTTGGTTTGGATACACCACCACCAAGTGGGAAACTTGGAGCCTCACTGGAAGGGACCATTTACTGTCATCCTGACCTCCCCCACGGCGGTGAAAGTTGAGGATGTCAGGGCCTGGATTGCACAGGTCACATCAAACGAGTGAAGGACAAGGACACCCCCCAGAGATGGGTACCGTTGCTGATGGACCCTGTTGATCATGGACTAAAGCTAAGACTCAGAAACAATGAGTTCATTGTTGCTCCTAATGTTAAAATATAGGTGGGAAATATAGACAATTGGGGCTTGACATACTATTTCTTTTCTTTTTTTTATTTTATTTTATTTTATTTATTTATTTAACAGACAGAGATCACAAGTAGGCGGAGAGGCAGGCAGAGAGAGAGAGAGAGAGGAGGAAGCAGGCTCCCTGCCAAGCAGAGAGCCTGATGTGGGGCTCGATCCCAGGACCCTGAGATCATGACCTGAGCCAAAGGCAGAGGCTTAACCCACTGAGCCACCCAGGTGCCCCTGACATACTATTTCTAAAAAGAGGGGGCTCTGCATAACAGCATTCCTCTGCCCTAGGAGAGGAATGCTGTTTCTGCATAAAACACACTGGAGTCATTAAAAACAGTCTGGCAGCCATTAAAAAAGAGGACATAGAACTGGCTGAAAAGTCAAGGATTTGACTAATCTCCAAAGAAAAGGGGGGAATGTAAGGGCCTATTTAGCTAGAGCAATTCCATCTGGTTAAACAGTGATTTTGTTGTTTATACAGTAAAAGTTAAACTGTCCCTGTCCCCCTTCCCCCCAGGGGACTTACTTAAAAGCAAGTCCTGGAAACCAGTCCCAGGTAACACAGCCCAAATAAAAGGGTGGGTCAGGCTAGGTGGAGGTATCCAATCAGTGGGGACGCATACTGTCTCCCTAGCTACCAAGGAGTATGGGCCCCGCCCTTTGGGCACTTTTTGGGCGCCAATTCTGACCAAGGTGATAAGCTAGTTCAAATATCTACTAGGGTAAATTGTAATTCAATCGGTCACTTATGTGTGACCTAGCATGACTGTGCAGCTTTCTCTGTGTGTTACAATCTCATTGGCCACCTGTGCATGGCCAGGCCCAACCACATGGCCTTTGTCCTTAAAAGCTAGTCTGTAAGGCAGAGGGGGGTCGCCTCTTTGCAAGAGATGGGCCCAGCTGGTCGGTTTGATTCTCGATGCTTGACATGAAATAAAGCTTTGCTTGACCTTCGCTTTGTATCAGTCTCACTCTTTTGATTACGGACCCAACAAATGGTTAGCTAGATCAGGCATCTCTGTATCTGGGTGCTTAAAAGGTGTCATCAAAAATGTGTCTTTCTGGGGTTCCTGGCTAGCTCAGTCAGATAAGCATCTGCCCTTGGCTCAGATAATGGTCCCAAGGTCCTGGGATCCAGTCCCAAGTCAACTCTTTGCTCAGCAGGGAGCCTACTTCTCCCTTTCCTTCTCCACCTGCCCTTCCCCCTACTTGTCCTTTCTCTTGCTATCTCTTTCTCTCAAATAAATAATTTTTTTAAATGTGTCTCTCACTCATTCCATCTCTCATCTCTGCTTTGATCTGCAAATGGAGACAAAGATGATTGCTCAGGTTTGCCTGGTCCTCATGACCAGAATCAGATAAGCTCCCCAGTTTACCCTGGCTTTTGTAGTCCTACCAAGTCAGGAAAGGGTAGTTCCCCAAAGAAGACATGAATTCTGTTCCCTCACAATGAAAAGGCAAGCTGTGTAGACAAAAAAATAAATGTCCCTATACTAGTGCAAATGCCTGTGTGAGCTCATCGGAAGAGCAAGGAAAAAAATCCCATTACTTACCCCTATTTTCCCATATGATCTTCCTTGGACATGAGAATTCCACTGTTAACAACTCTCTTAGGATAAGGCATTGAAGGTTCCTCTTAAAAATGACAAGTATTGGGGCGCCTGGGTGGCTTAGTGTGTTAAAGCCTCTGTCTTGGGCTCAGGTCATGATCCCAGGGTCCTGGGATCGAGCCCCACATCTGGCTCTCTGCTCTGCGGGGAGCCTGCTTCCTCTCTTTCTGCCTGCTTCTCTGCCTACTTGTGAACTCTGTCTGTCAAATAAATAAATAAATAAATAAATAAAATCTTTTAAAAACATGACAAGTATCTTATATGGGAAGACAGACACATTACGCCACTATCATCCATTAACAGTTTATTAGGAAAGAGCTTTACAGATTGTCCATTTTATCTTCTAGATGTGCCCAGGGCGGACTTTAAGTAATACATGTTTCTGAAATGGTGAGTTGAGGTAATATTCAAAGCAAGAAGCAAAATGAATTGACGTTTGAGGAGATCAGTCCTGCAGTGTGGACTCAGTAGCAGATGATGATGAATTCAGAAATCTTGACTGCAGGTTACCCCTAAGTTATTGGGTTGACCTCAGGAGAGGAGGACTGACCAGACACTCAGAGTAATGATGATGACAACTGAACATTTAGTACTGGCATGATGCTAGGCATGTTACCTAAATTATTTAATCTAATCTGTTGCAGAAAGTTGTAAGGCACACACTATTATTACCCCCGTTTTATGATAGAGGAACTCAAGTTACTTAGTCAGGTAACTTAGTCAAGAAACTTAAGTAACTTAGTCAAGTAACTTAATAATTTTTCAGACTGGATGAACACCCAAGACTACTTCACTTCATGGCCACGTTGATGTCATCAGGTTACATCACTATAGATATTATGGAAGAAGTGAGTCCATCAAATGTGTGTTCACATAGACAAAATTTGAGTGTCCTTCCCACTCTGAGGGCCACGAAGCCTCTGGGGTCTTCGAAGATTATTATTAAATGTCGGCCATAAATGTCATGGTATGCGGCTCTCTCAACACTCCTTAATTGTTCCTCCCCCAGGTGCTGGTGTTTGCATGCATTGGCAACTTCCCTAAAGGAGTATCTCCTGGGCATAGAAAGATTACTTATCTAATAAGTAAACTGCGTAGAGGAAAGTCATCTACAGCTAGTCACCTAGGCCAAATGAGGTCTAGAACCTAATATCCAGGCTACCTTTGTCCTTGTTGGGGCATTCATTGTAGCACCATAGGCCAGGCATCTGCCTGAGGACTATCACAAGGCAGGGCACTGTGTCTAGGTAGAATGAGAACTTGCCTGAGAACCTGCCCTCTCCATAAGTGGGAAAGTTCTGTTGAGACTATACTCAGTATATTACCTACCTTCATTTGCTAACCTTAGGATTAGGGAAGAGAGAGGGCTTTTCACACACACACATACACACACACACACACACACACACACACACACACACACAAGTAGATGATAGATTTAGGTGTATTCACCTTGAGAATTTGGCTAGAAGCCCACAAACCTGCATCATTTAGAAAACCTACACCTTGTATATTATGTGTTAAAACTGTCTCCATTTTCCTAAAGTCTTGCTATGCCTGCCGATACCCCCATTTTTCACCTAGATCTGGAATCCTGGACAATTTTTCTATCAAATAACAGATGATTTTTAGCACCCAAGTGAGTTTTGTGTCATAATTAACCCAGGGCTCACAAGCTACATCCTTGCCAAGCAGGTGTACTGGTTGTGAAAACACTAAAATGTACATATATACTGAAGTTGAATCAAATGTTTGCAAAGCATCAGCTAGAAGAAATAAATATTTAAGACCCACAGAATATCTGGATCCCTACCTCACTCCTTAAATATACACAGAATAATTCCAGGCAGATTTGAGATTTAACTTAACATTTTAGTTCTTTCTGTGAGTTAAGAAAAAAATCAAGAACCCAAAAGGTAAAAGATTGAGAAGTTTGATATGATAAAGAAAATTCAAATTGGGGAAAAAAATAAGGCAAGACAAAGACAGTAATAAAAATGGGAGATAATACTTTCTTTTAAACAAGCAATTCATACAAAAAACATAAATGACTAATAATATCAAAAACAATTAAGTGGAATATTACTCAGCAATAAAAGGGGCAAATGATTGATGTGTGTATCATGTACAACTATGTCCTACAACATAAAGTCCTTCTTTACACTGAGAAAAAGAGTTGATCTCTAAAGGTATGTGCTGCATACCTTTTTATTTTTGCAGCACATTTTAGAACCTCCTTGAACTGTCAGAACTGGAGAGACAGAGAGTAGCCTCATGATTGCTGGGAAAGAGGAAGGAGGGTAGGGTGGTGGAAGTGACCAAAGGGGAAGTATGAGGGAATTCCCTTATTCCTTCTGTGCCCTGATTGTAGGGGTGATTATATTGATCTGTACATGATATCTACACAGAGGATGAAATTGCAGAGAATGACTATGTGCACTCACCACACACACAGAAACATGGATGCAAAATCTGCTGAGAACTGTCTAAAATCTGGAGTGGGGTGAAAAGCATTATACCAATACCAATTTCCTGGTTTTGGTACCATACTGCCATTTTAAGAGATGCCATTTTTTAAGAAAGTTAGGTATGGGACTCTAGTACTACTTTCATAGTGAGTCTATATTCATTTCAAAATAAAACATTAAAAAATACTCAAATATAACTTAATTAAAGAAATACCAATAGAAATTGCAAGACACTATTTTTACTTTCATATCGGAAAACTTTAATAATAGTCAATGTTGGGAGATGCTACGAGTTGAATTGAGCTCCCTTAAAACATGATGAGGCTATAACCCCCAGTACTTGTGGCTGTGACCTTGTGTGGAAATAAGAGTCCTTGCAGATGCTCAACCTAAGATGAAGTCATGAGAGTGGGCCCTAATCTAGTAGGACTGGCATTTTTATGCAAGAGGAAATTTGGACAAAGAGATTGACATGTATGTATAGATGTAAAGACACAGGGAGAAGACAGCCATCCACAAACAAAAGAATGTCTCAGGCTACCAAATGCTGGGAGAGAGGCTCGGAAGAGAATTCCTCTCAAAGCCCTCAGAAGGAACTAACCTTGCCAAAACTTCTTCTTCTTTTTTTTTTTTTTTTAAGATTTTTTTTTAATTTCTTTTCAGCGTAACAGAGTTCATAGTTTTACACCACACCCAGTGCTCCATGCAATGCGTGCCCTCCACAATACCCACCACCTGGCTCCCCCAACCTCCCACCCCCCGCCCCTTCAAAACCCTCAGGTTGTTTTTCAGAGTCCATAGTCTCTCATGGTTCATCTCCCCCCACAATTTCCCTCAACTCCCTTTTTATTTATTTTATTTATTTATTTGACAGAGAGAGAACAAGAGCAGGACCACAAGCAGGGGCAGTGGGAAAGCAGGCTTCCCACCAGGTATGGAGACCAATGCAGGGCTCAGTCCCAGGACTCTGGGATCATGATCTAGCCAAAGGCAGATGCTTAACCATCTGAGCCCCCTAGGCGGCCCAAAACTTTGATCTCAGGTGCAAACTTCTTTGAAAGGTTTTTGGCAATTATTTGTCGAAATGTAAAAACTGACCCTTCATTCAACATATCAATTCTACTTCTGGGAATTCATCATAAGGATATGTTCTTGTATTTTTCCAAAGATGAATTGTCAAAAAATATTCATTGCTCTATTGTTTTTAATAACAAAAACTCCAAAAATAACCTAAGTTCCCAACTACAGGAAAATGGATAATAAATCATGTGATTCTATGTAGTGAGAGGCAGATCTACAATACCTTATCAGAACTTCAAAAATGCAAAAGCTCTGGAACACTGAAGTTTTAGAAAGAATTTGCAGCAAACTTGTTTGATGGAGAAATCTGCTTTGTGTTGTGGATAGTCTGTTCATTCCGGTTCTTGTAAATATTCCTTTGTTACGTTGCAGAAATACCAGTACATTTGCATAAGAGGTTCCTCCCCAGACCCTTCTGGGAGTTTCATTATATAAAATATTATCCTTCTAAAATCTGAAAAAAATTATGAATATTGGAATAGTTATGACTCTAATGATTTGAAATAAAGAAATGTGAGCATATATTCACAGTTCTTGAAATATATGTGATAAAAATATATATCGGAAAAATAGATATTTCAGATTGGAAACATCACCAGGTGATATTATTATGAGGAAAAAAGCAAAGAGATAGAATAGTATATATAAAAAGTTCTTTGGGCAAATGCTTTTAAGTGCCTAAGCATAACTGAAAACATATACAAAAACCTAATTACCATGTTTTACTCTAGGAATTGAAATGGATTATGCCCTAATTCCCTGCCAAAGCTGTCCTAGTTAATGCCCAGCAGTAAGGCAGAGAGCTCTTTGGGATCTGACATCAGCAGTAAGCTCTTAGCGTCTGAGACTCTCTCTCCATTCTGTTTTACCCTGTCTAATTTTAACCCGATTTATCAGACAATACATAATTTCTAAACAAATGTCTTTTGATACACTGCCTGCTTTTGGCATTAATGCAGATTAAATAAACACCTCTGAAGAAGTTGAAACATATACTATTGGCATGTAAAAAAAAAACAACAGTTTATTATGTTCAACATCACCAAAAAAGTAGAATATGTATCTGAAAGATGACTGCAAATAGCAGAAATCATGTTAATAATAACAACAAATACACGCATGCATCGGGAGATGGTATGAGTTCATTAGGAACAACAAAATCACATTCCTTACTATTTTGCCTTTATATTTAGTAGCTGATTAAAGACTAACTTTAATTGACTTGAGCCCTTAGAGATGGTCTTTTAAGGAGGCACATTAGGGGTTATTACATAGATATAAAGAAGCAAATTAACTTTAGAGGTTTAGGACAGAAAGGATCTTTAAGGTGTTGGGTCCGTTATCAAAGGAACGAGACTGAGACAAAGTGAAAGTTATGTAAAGCTTTATTCTATGCCAAGCATTAGAAGTCAGACTGATCGGCCAGGGCCGCCTTGGAAGAGAGCGACTCCCCTTTGGTCTTACAGGCTAGTTTTACAGGGCACAACCGCAGACCTCTACCTATGTGGCTTTGGCTGATTGGATGTCTCCTACCTGTGTGTTTTAGTAATGGTTACCCGGAACCAATACTAGTAACTGCTGAGGCATTTATTAAACAACAAAATGGCCATGTTTTAGGTATGTGTTTTAGCAATGGTTACCTGGAACCGGTATCAGTAACTGCTGAGGCATTTATTAAACAACAAAATGGCTACCTAGGCAACATGGAGTTTCTATGGCTTAGTAGGCCCAGGCAGGCCCTAGGGGTTTAACAGGTTTTAACATGGAATCAGCCCCAACATTCCCCCTTTTCTTTGGAGATTAGTCAACTCCTTGACTTTTTCTGAACTGCAAGCAAACTAGGCTCCGGTGGGGGCCTTAAGGAAGTTAGTGAAGTTTAGGCCGATGAGGTGTTTTCTGGATGTTGTTGAGTAGGAACAGGTTTAAAAGTGATCAAGTTATGAAACCCTTTTGAGTCTTAGTTTTAGTCCATAGTTGGTGGGGTCCACCGGCAGTGGCTCCCATTTCTGGGGGCTGTTCTTGCTTTCGGCTTGTTTGATGTGACACGTGTGAATTCAGGTCCTGATGTTTTTTACTTTTACTGCCGTGGGGGTGGTCAGGATGACAGTGAATGGTCCCTTTCAGCGAGGCTTCAAGTTTTTTGGTAAGGATGTGGTTCCACCTCCCTCTCCCTCTCAGTGTAGGCAGCTCGGATCCCTGTGTGGGCTCTTTTTAAGACAGACTTTAGTGCCTGCAGTGACTAGAGTACAGACTGATCAGTCATTTTCGCTAGGGCAACCTCTGGTAGCCATGGGCAGAGTGGAGGGGGTCTCCCGAACATTATTTTAAATGGGGTAACCTTGTTTCAGTAGGGTGTACATTGTAGTAGGGTTTTTTTTTTGTTTTTTTTTTTGGGGGGGGCAATTATTTCTGCCATCTCATGTTTGGTGGAAAAAGTCTCTACTCAGCCTGAAAAGGTATCTATAAAAACTAACATATATTTTTGTCCAATGGGTTCTGTTATTATCTCTACAGAATATTAGGTAAGATCGTTTAAGTGAGCTATTGTGTAATTTCTCTGAAGTTTACCTTAAGTTGTCTAGTTTAGGTAAACAAACATTTAAAGACAACAAAATTTAGAACTTAATATTCACAAAGGTGTGTTACTGAAACATAATTTTTCTTTCTAAAATAACCTATCAGATGCTGCCTTACAGCGTGCCTTACATTCTCATTTCTTGTGTTAATGGCTATAACTGGAGCCAACTGTGGTTAGTCTAACTCGAGACAGAGGCTTTAAGGAATATTCCCAAGCAGCTGCCAAAACTCCCTTTGTTTTGGGGAAGTTCCTTGCCTTCTCCGGCCCGACCTGGACTGCCTAGCCCTTCCCCCTTGCTGGCGGGAGAGCATGGTGTCTGCTCCTCTCTTGGAACTGATGAGCTGATACCATGGTATTTTAAAAGCTTGCAAGACTTGGGAAGTAGACCAGGTGCAAAAGGGACTCAGGGTAGGTTAGCAACTCCTACAAATTACTACCTGTAAACATTTTATCTTAATGTAAATAAATGAAGCTTATAAATTTGATTGTGATTGTAGGTTAAATATCATTATAAGGATGTTTTGATGACATTGGTAATTTATTCAGTTAGTTGATTGATATAAAAGGAAGTATCAGACATCCTTTTTTTTTTTTTTTTTTTTGGTAGGTAAGCTCCATGCCCAACGCGGGGCTTGAATTCAAGACCTGGAAATTGAGAGGCAGATTCTTGCACTGCTGACCGAGTCAGCCACGTGCCCTCAGACATTCCTATATAGACACTTAAGGGGATTTTGTCATTCAAAGAAATCTTGGTGAGGTCATCGAGGCTTCAGTCAGTTATTGTTAAGGAGAGGAATAAGCTAGCAATAAGGAAGCAGAGGTATTTATAGATGTGTGTTCAAAGTGGCACCTTACCTGGCATTGATTTGATTAGCTCTTCTGGAGTATTTCATTGTTTAATGCCAAGTTGTAACTTAATAAGCAGCATTCATTAATTTGGCAGTCTAATACTTCAAATTCACATCGCTCTATATCTTCAGAGCAATGTGAGCATTTATTTTGCTGGAACCTCAAAGCACTTCCACAGAGCCTCTCTGTTTGACCTATGCCGGCCTGATGGAGCGCTCCCTGCACACTGACACATTCTTACACCTGCCTCTGTTGTGGAACTTAGCCAGCATAATTTTGATTGTGGGTATTTCTATCTGTCTACTTAGACTGTTACTAGAGATTACATTTTATTCCCAGTACCTAATACAGTGCCTGGCATATACAACTTCTCCCCAAAAAAACTGTGTAAAAGAAGAAATACTAATACTATGCACAGATATCAAGAAACTGTGACTGCACAAAGTAAGGTGAATTCTGCAGCAGCAACTAGTAGGTCATTAGGTGCTTAGATAGGGACTTTTTCTATGGTCCAGATGAGCAGTTTTAAGGGATGCTGGCAGGGTCAGCCCCACTTACACCACATGTAGGCAAGGAGAGACTGCAGAGATAAAACTGTAGCCTGGCAGAGCTGCAGGCTGAGGCCAGGGCTTCTGAGACTGCTGTGAGGTGGCCTCTCTCCTCAGTAACAGTTCACCACAGAGGAAACATGCAGGGAAGAGCCCAGTTTCCAATGGGTGATGCGGGCGAGCAGCCCAGCAGCAGGTCACCAAGGGCCTCCCTGCACACAGCTGCCTGGCCTGGGGCCCTGGCCACTGTGCCTCTACTAAGAGTTCTTGACATCATCCTGTCCAGGTGGTATGTTATGGGGGCTCCAAATCCCATGGCGGAGCTAGCAGCCAGGTGGTTCATATGCACTTTCCATTCAGCATATTAACAAATTCTTAATAATCCTAATGTTCATTATTTTACTTTTCAAAACTAAGCACAAAGTAAAACTTTTTGGGATCCTTTTTCTTTTGGATTATAGAAAGACAGATTATGGAAATGAAAAACTATGCAGAATTCAATGCAACAAATGAGGATATATGTCTATATACATTTATATACATTTAATATATAATATTATATATTAACATAGTATACTATAATATAAACAATGTATCATTTTCTACATTAATAATTATTATCTATTGATTAGTTATATATTTAATATATAATATATTTAATTATCTATATATGAACTTCAATGACAGTTTGGTGATTTAAATATATATTTGTGTATAAATATATATTATATTATACAATATAATATATACATATTATTATATATGAAATAGAATATAATATATGATATATAACATAATATAAATATATGTATTATTTATACCTTCCCAAGTCACTTAATGACACTGAGCCTCAAATTTCTTATTTGGAAAAAAAGTCAAAGAAGTAACAACGGTATTGTTGTGGGAACATAAAATAAAATCTGTAGCTCGTTCTCATAGGATTTAAATTTCACGAAGCATGTGGACATTTCCAACATATTGTCACACATATTTTCAGTGCTTAACAAATCAAAAAACATTAAGTAGAATCTGACTCCGAATGCTGTCTCTGGGAAATATATTCTTTTCTTACAGGAACACAACTTTGATTGTATCAGGAAGTTAATAAAAATATATGATTCATTTTGGGGAAATATGCACGATAAACAGCTTAATGGGATGCGCCTCTTCTATGAAGCATACTTTAGTGATTGCCCAGCTATGCAAAAGTGTACCTGTTTCTAAAACCACCTACATGACGCTGTCAGGCTGCACTTCCCTAAAAGCAATGCATAATAATTATATCTATTTTAAAGGTAAGAAAGGATGCAAAGATAGGCAAGGGAAGTAAGCTTTCTAAGATCATTAGTCAATTGATGACCAAATCAGGAAGATAATTCAAGAGTCTATATTCATGGACTACTGCTCAGCTGCTTTATTTTCCTTGGATGTAAAGCTCGAGTCTAGGTGTGTGAAGATGATTGATTCTGTTTTTCTTAGCAAGGGAAGTGAATGTCGAGAAGGGAAACACACCAGGGCTTGTGTTCTTTATTCAGTTGCTTTTTTCTCTCTCTGATCCCCTTGAAACATTAAATCTGTAATTTTTTAAAGCTGTCATTATAATGTGTATGAAATGTATTCTCTTTTTTCCTCTTCCTCTCTGTTCTGATTGCTGGAAACCACATAAAAGCCAGTCAATGTGGTGGAAATTAAGTCTTGGGGGAGGGTATTCAGCTGACGTATTGATTCCAAGTTGCTATTTAGGAAATAATTAAGCCATGATTTTAATGGTGATTTTATTTGTCTGCTTTGTGTGAAGGACATTTATTTGCATTAGTTGAAAATTAACTAATAAACTTCTATGCTTTTATATACTATGAGATTTATCTAATCAAAAAAGGATGGAGTCACTGATCTAACTAGAAACTATCCATTTTAAAGAACAACAACAAAATTCCTAATCAGCAAAGAATTTATTTCAAGCCAATGGGTTCTAAAAAGTCTGACAGTTGCTTGTGGTTTTCTTTTCTTTCTTTCTTTCTTTCTTTTTTTTTTTTGTAAGTTCAACATTTAAATGTTTTTCTTCTTTTGCCTTACATTATCATTGGAGTTCATGTTGTGTTACTTTTATTATGACGGAGGCTGCAAATATTTATTTTTAATATTCTAGTCTCAGAATAAGAAATGATATTCAGCACCAGGATATGCATACTTACTTAGCATAAGAATGTGCCCGATTTTAAAAGCAATTGCATAAGAAACAGCAGCACTGGAGCTAGAATAATTTATATTGGGAAACTCGGCTAGATGATAAAACATTGACTCTTAAATTATTGCTGTAATCCTGAGAGCAGGGTGGTGCCTTCTTATGTTTGCCTTTCTTTACCTCCTTCTGCCAAGGTTATATTGTAGTCATATTTTAATGATTTTGAATTTCCAGCATCCTGGCATATTTGCATTTTCCCCCTTTTCAGGAAAGAAATTGTGCTATAATATGTTATATGGTAGTGTCAGAGAAAAAAAGAAAGAAAAAAAAAGAAAGAAAGAAAGAAAGAAAGAAAGAAAGAAAGAAAGAAAGAAAGAAAAGAAAACCAAACAACTTCCCTTTTTTATCCTTGATAGGTTTTTTTTTCTTTTTTCAAGTGGAGGATAAAATAGTAAAGATGGATTATAATTTCTTCGATTTTCTTAAATGATGAAGAACATGTTTTATAAAAGGCATTTAGAGCTACAAATTAGCACCTACACCTACCATTTGATTTTTAAAAATTTATTCAAAATAGGATTGGGGGAAGGGGGTGAGGGAATCTAAAATATGAGTCTTTTTTTCTCTAAATACTGAGTTAAGGAGTTCAGTGCAATTTCAATCTTCAAAGAAAAACAAAAGTCATCATTTCCAGGAAAGATGATGTCATTTTCTTAAGATTCCATTCCTTTCTTGTTTACTGACTTCCTCTGGTGAACTCTTCTTTCTATTAGAGTATAATGTCACCAGGACCCAGGTCAAAAAACAGACTATACCTAGTGTCCCAGAAACCCCCTTGAGCTCCGACAGTCACTAGACTCCCACAGCAGTCACTACCACTCCAAATTCAGCCAGCATAGATTATTAGTTCCACCTGTGTTTGTGCTTTACATGAATGGAATCCTATATTATCTACCTATAGTTGACTTTAGGACTATAACCCTCTTGGCAAGGGCCTGAGGTATGTGGGACATCTTCCTGGAGCATCCCTTTGTTCACCCTGAGATTACTAACAAATAGTGCATCACCCTGCTCACTTTAAGTCAATCAAAGTATAAAGGTGGAAAAAAATAAGAAAAGTTTTAGATTTAAATGAAGTTTGCAGCCTAATTGCTTTCAAGCTCTGAGGTCTTGCTACTCACAAAAGAATTTTTAAAAATGCATCTTAGAATCCAATTCTAGCCTAGGTTGAGACTGGGTAGCTTTATTCCTCCCAGTCTTCCCTTTTAAAACTATAAAATGCCTTATATTACACAACAAAAAATCATAGACAGAGTCTAAGAGGTAGAAAGAAGACAGATGGCCTGGGACCTCGGGACTTGAGAACTCACCCAGTGCAGAGTTCCCTGCATTTTCTTTTTGGCCCTCATGCATCTTGGACAGGGCGCTGCAGAATCTCCAGTTGAACCACCCATAGGCACAGGCAAAAGAAGCTCCAAGGAAAGCCTGTTTCTGTCAGCACTAGGACTGCAAAAGGAAAACTTCTTGGGCAATATCTTCCAGACCTGAGCTAAACACCAGCAGAACCCTCCCATGCCCCATGGTTTCAGCAGGGTTGAAGGGACTGCTGAACTTCTACCCTGCTTTCCTGCCCTCCTGTGCAGGCAGCACTCTGAAGTCCCCTCCCTCGGAAGCAGGCAGTGCTTTAATTCTTCACCAGGGTAATGTCAGGAGGATCCAGCTGTGAGCATCCCTCATCAAGCAGCAGGGAGACTGAACATAGTGACATACTCACCTCTCAGTTCATTTCCAGGCACTGTCAGTGGTATGGCTCAACTTGCTCACTAACTTGACATCAATAAGAGGAACAGGGTAGCATGAGACAGAGCTCCATTGCCCCTCCTCGTCATCCCGGGGAGGAACTGTGCTTCTGCCTCAATCCTGTAGCAGAAAAAAAAAAAAAAAGTTTTGAGTCAGTCTTCAGCTTCCCTCTCCCTTATATCATGGGGCCCAGTGGGGAGCTGAGCATAATTCCCACCAAGAAACAACAAGCAGGCCAAGCAGGTGTTCCCTTTCCTGGGAAAACTAGGTATTGTAGGGGCCTAGGGAGAAGCTGAACTTGCATTCCTCCATCTTCAACTAGGCAATGTGAGCCAGAGTTCCATGTTTATTGTGGTGATGTCGATGGGGCCCAGTGTGAAGCTGAATACACCTGCAGGTCACTACAGGTCACCTAGAACTAGAGAACTACATCTCAACAAGGGGACTGTCTGCCCCCCCCCAAAAAATAAATAAAATAAGTTGTCTAGGATACAGTCACACATCATGTCAAGAATGAGGAAAATCAGATGCCTGGGTGGCTCAGTGTGTTAAAGCCTCTGCCTTTGGCTCAGGTCATGATCCCAGGGTCCTGGGATGGAGCCCCACATCAGGCTCTCTGCTCAGCAGGGAGCCTGCTTCCTCCACCCTCTTTGCCTGCTTCTCTGCCTACTTGTGACCTCTGTCTGTCAAATAAATCAATAAAATTAAAAAAAAAAAGAATGAGGAAAATCACAACTTGAAAGAAAAAAGTCAATCTCATTCAATGTTGGATGACAACACTGAGATAATCAGATATCAGAATTCTCTGACAAAGAATTTAAAACAAACACTATAAAAATACTTCAATAATATTTAAAAATTCTCTCAAAATAAACAGAAAATTTTCATCAGAGAAATTGAAGTTACATATTTTAAAAAATAACTAAATGAAAAGTATAGAAATGAGAATGGCAATAAATAGGATCAAGCCTGATGGATGGGCTGAATAGTAGAGTGGAGATAGCAGAGGATAGGATCTATGATCTTGAGGACAAATCAATTGAATTTATTCAATTTGGATAACAGAAAATAGAAAATAGAAAAAAAAAAAGTCTTGGAGACATGAACAAGAAAGTTTGCATTCGGATAAAAAATAGCCCTAAGTGAAGGTTGGAGATGGTGGCAAAAGCCTGTGAACACTTCCCAGTGGTGATTACTGAAGCTTTGGACTTGAGGGTGTCCATCTGAGGGGCATTTACTGCCTTGCTACTGGACATTAATTAAAGGTCCTCCTATGACTAAAGGCCAAAGTGACCTTCAAGCATGAAATACCATCTAGGATGACATCAGAGAAAATCTAATGGGGGTATAGTGTCCAAGAGAGTTCCATAATGCCATGGAAATGGTTTGTACAAGATATTATTTTTTTTTTAAGAATTTATTTATTTATTTGAGAGACAGACACAGAGAGAGAGAGCATGAAAGGGGAGAAGGTCAGAGGGAGAAGCAGAGTCCCTGCTGAGCCAGGAGCCTGATATGGGACTCAATGCTGAGACTCTGGGACCACAACCCAGGCTGAAGGCAGTCGCCCAACCAACCGAACCACCCAGGCACCCTGTACCAGATATTATTACTGAGAAAATGCAAGTAGGACATTCTCACAAGCAGGGAGCCTCTTTTCCCCTAGGACTGACTCTGGAACTGTGTGAGGAGAGGCTGGATTCTATTGTCACTTGGACTGTGTCCTATGAAAAGTCCTTGACTAACCAATAAAGAGCTGCTCTGTGGAGAGTAGTTCTGAGGTGAATGGACAACATCTTGTTTGGAAGGCCACCTTCTGAGAGAGAAAGGTAAACACAGATCAGCCTGGTATGCTGCTTTCCTAGCAGTGGTGGAAGAAGTGAACAGTGGTAAAAGCTTTTATGTTTGGGTTTTATAGATTTATGGGCAGTGGCCAATAGCCTGGACACATGGTCAGGCAAAAGGACAATGGAAACCAGGCCTATTAAAGGGATGCCCATATGGAACACAGCCCTTTGGAAATCACTGTGGGAATATGGGAATATGAGGGTACACTGAAGGAGTGAGACAGTCAGGAAACTTGGGAAGCAGCCCCTATGTACCCTGGAAACTTCTTGCTGCTTATTACCACTTTTCTTGCAAAGCAAAGCAGGAACCAAGGAGTAAGCCCAGAACAGTTCAGGCTCATCTGAGATAAGATGCCTACCAAACTTCACCTTTCACCAACTTCTTCCCTCATTATAATGCTAAAAATCATGCCCAGAAGTGAAGACTCAACAGACATATAAAACATATGATGTATGAGGAAGACTGTGCTGTCAACTGTGCCTGTGTGCCCAATTCCCTGTATTTCCCCACCCCAACATGCTTAGTCATCACTTCTTGTTGTAACTGTGTTTCCCTTCAGCTTGAGCTGTTGTGCCCATAACACCCTACTTATGTCTGTACATCTTGGTTCCAGTCTCATTTGTACCATTGGTGGGTCCAAGCACCCAAATACAGTAACAATAAGGATATGTCAACATCATCAGAAGAACTTTGGTTTGGAAGGTGGTGGAGATTGGCAAGCAGGAATCCCCATTGGCTTCCTTGAGAAGGCCACTTAGGCCCATGAAATGAGTGCCTATGGTGTTACTGCAGCAATGAATCCAGACACTTTCTTCTTGTACCCTCTGAGGCACAAAGTGCCAGTAAGAATTGTTCTGTATGCCAACAGATGGCAGAGAGACTGCCAGAAACTACATTAGCTATGTGGCAGATTCCTTGGTGAGAAGGCCCTGAACGTGGCTGGCCAGCCAGTCAGACTACAGCTAGTAATCCTGAAGGGTTACAAATAGGGCCTGACAGGAGCAGACACTAGACTAGGATTTCCTTACTGGTGGTGCATGCAACCAGGTGCATGCTCAGAATGTATCGTGTAAGACAACCAGAAGGGAAGACACTGAATCAGTTTGGGTGGCTGATCTCCATTTCTTCAGACTAAGGAACACACTTTACAACCCATAATGTCCTCCTCAGAATAATAGGTTGATAGAGAATTGAAACGGAATATTAAAGCATTGGTTGTCTAAAATGGGGTCCATAAAGAAATGAAGGGCTGGCTTACATGCCTTTAAGAATATGTATGCATACTCAACATGAACATGAATGGGGCTAAAGGAGTGTTCCCACTAAACAGATTTCTGTTTTTCTGGTGGATTGGAGCAAGAGGGGATAAAGGAAGATATTGGTACTCTTTCTTCCCCCACATCACCTTGAGTTTTTTCCTACAAAGTGATATTGTCAATTATACTATCTCCCTGAAAAGAGTGAAATCATATATTGCTGACACTACCCTTGTTTTTTTTTTTTAATTTTTATTTTTTTATAAACAAATTTTTATCCCCAGGGGTACATGTCTGTGAATCGCCAGGTTTACACACTTCACAGCACTAACCATAGCACATACCCTCCCCAATGCCCATTACCCCACCCACCTTTCCCTTGCTTTTGGAATGTAATAAGCTCAAATGGAAGCCTATAAATTTGAGTGGCCTCATCCTGGGAGACATTATCATATGAAAGAAAGGTTGACAGACTGGATAGTAATTAATGGCTGAATGGGAGACTAACAAGGTGACAGTATCTTTTTATTTTTGTGATTATTTTGGTATTAAGGATCCATGTTCAAAGACCAAGGGGTAGACTGTGATATTGTGATTTGTAATAAAGAATATGTATTTGGTCTTGTCCCTGGTTCTGGTCCAAAGCTCCTAAAACCCTTGGAATATCCAGTAATGAGAACTGCAAAGGTATTTTTTGTTATGTTAATGAGATAACCCTTGGAAAATCCCTAGATGACCTAAGGAAAAGGACTAGTTGCCAGGGGAGCCAACCATGTGGTTGGTGGGTTGGAACTTTCATTTCCACCCTGGAAACCTCTAGGAGCTGACAGGGGTTGGAGATTGAATAAGTGAAAAAAATGATAAATTAAATTAAATGATAAATGATAAATTAAATTGACCGAAATGAACTACTTTTCTTCTAGAAAAGACCTTTTGAGAGAAAAGAAATTATTTGCAAACTGTCCAGCAATAGATATGCATCTAGGAGTAAAAAGCTCAAAATTCAATAGTAAAAATAAACAGAAAATTCAATTAGAAAATGGGAAAAACACAAAAATAGACATTTCCCTGAAAAGGATATATAGATGATACTTTTGGTGTCACTTCTAAAAACTCTTAGCTTGGCCCTAGGTGCAAAGATTGTAAATTTTTTCCCCAAGTCATTTCATAGTTTTACATTTAACATTTAATATTTAAGTCTAGAATCCAATTTGAGTTTTTTTGTTTGTTTATATACTTTTAAAATAATATTATTGAGATATAATTCACATACCATACAATTCATTATTTAATGAATCCATAAAATGGAAAAAAAATGATAAATTAAATTGACCGAAATGAACTACTTTTCTTCTAGAAAAGACCTTTTGAGAGAAAAGAAACTAAGCCACAAGCTGGAAAAATTATTTGCAAACTGTCCAGCAATAGATATGCATCTAGGAGTAAAAAGCTCAAAATTCAATAGTAAAAATAAACAGAAAATTCAATTAGAAAATCGGCAAAACACAAAAATAGACATTTCCCTGAAAAGGATATATAGATGGCAAATAAGCACATGAAAGATGTTCAAAATCGTTAGTTATTGGGAAAAATGCATTTTATATCCACAGCACATTATACACTAATTAGAAAAGCTAAAATAAAAAAAATAGTGACATCAAGAAGTAAATCTTTCATGAATTGATTATACAAGTGTAAAATCATATGGCCACTCAGGAAAATAATCTTATAGTTTCTTATAAAACTAAACATACACCTGCCATACAACCCAGCAATTGTACTCTTGAGTTCACACAAAATCCTATTGTGAATGTTCATAGCAGGGTTATTCATAATTACTAAAATCAAGGGAGTGAGTGGAATGTCCCTCAACAGATGAATGGTTAAATAAACAGTGGTATGTCCATATTACTATATATTAGAATATTCAATGAACATTGAACATTGAATATTGAACATTAGAATACTCAATTAACATTGAACACTGAAAATTGAATATTAGAATATTTAGAAGTGCAGTTTTAACCTCATTGATGTAGTTCTCTTCAATTATATGAATTATGGCTGAATTCCTACTAAACTGAGTTAGTATTGACTTGGAATTCTGATTAACTTATGACAAATTTATAAACTCTTCAGGTAGGCAATTCCTTCACTTAAGAAAAGTTAAATGTAAGGGAACATCAGTGCAGTGGTTTTTAGATATCATAGCCTAGTGTTTATATTTAAACTAATTACTACCTGTATTCCTTATCTTCCTCTTAGTGACATATGGAGGGAGAGTCATAATCACAATGAAATGAGAAACAAGGCAATTGAGGTAGAGAGTGTGTTCTGCTTCAGGGAAAAATCAAGTACCAGGAACTGGATTTACCACCTTGTCCTAAAAATAATAGAAGAATAGCTGAAATCAATGAAACAATATTTTGCAGACATGGACCATTGTCAACACAGGATTGTGATCCCTGATGTCTGCAGGCTCATTTCAGGGGCAGGGCCTGAGCAGAGCCCAGCAATTTTGCTTAGCTTAGGTCAGTACTGGGAGAGAAGGCAATAGGGAATTATAGAAGTGAAGGGAAAAAGAGATAACTACAGAGCACAAAAGCATGAGAATACCTTGGGAAACTTTGGCTTAGTGCTGATCTGCCCTTGCATGAGAGGAAAATATCCAAGGCTACAAAAAGAACTATCAGAAAAAAGTACACAGAAAATTTTCTGGAGATCACCAAGGACCAGGAATAATTTCTGTTCCTATGACTAACAAGTAGAATTCTCAGAAGTACATTATCTGGAGACAAATTTATCCAAAACAGTGCTGGGCCAATCCTAAAACACTTAAAACAAGAACAAAACTCAATACTATTTATAGGAATATAACAAAATCTACGAATAAAATTCCTCATATCTGGGATCAAAAAAAAAAAAAAAATTACCAGGTATACAATGAGGTAGGAAAGCAGAACTCATAACTCAAAGGAGATATCAACCACTAAGACCAAACCAAGAAATAGACATGATGGAAAACAAGGACACAAAAACATCTATTACAAATACACTATTTATGCCCAAGAAAGTAAAGGAGAATATGAACATGATGAGAAGAAAAAAGGAAGATGTAAAAGTTATTTAAATAGTTTCAAGAGATAAAAATACAATATCTGAAATATGTGAAAAATATATATATATATACTGAATAGGATTAAGAGCAGATATAACAATATAGAAGAAAAGATTCTTCAGTGAACTTAAAGATACAGAATCTATGCACAAAAAAGTACAATGAGAAAAAAGAATGACAAGATGAACAGATACTTGGATACTTATGGAGCAATGTGGGCAGACTAGTAGCTGTTTAAGTTCCAGGAAGAAGCACACATTATATATGTGTGATTCCAAAAAATTCCAGAAAGAGAAGGGAGAGAATAAGGAACAGTAACATTATTGGAAGTAATATAGCCAAAATTTTCAAAATGTATGAAAATTTTAAACCTATAAATTCAAGAAGCTTAAAAACCTCAGATGAAATAAATATAAAGGAAACCAAACAAAGACACACAGGAATCAAATAGCAAAAAAAAAAAAAAAAAAAAAAAAAAAAGAAAAAAAAAAAAAAAAAAAAAAAAAAAAAAAAAAAA
>PISX010019992.1:0-36839 GCA_004024625.1 Mellivora capensis
TTCCTGCCTTTTCCGTGGCTCCTCTACCTCCAACCACGTCCTGGCCCACCTTCCTAGCTGTCTCTTCCGCTCTTCCTTCTCAGCTTCCCTCTTTAGACACCTTTCTTCTCAAAACCTGGGCCCTCCCCTTACCGTCTTGTGAGTCTTGATGAGCTGAATAACTTCGTAGTACACCTTCCTCCAAAGCAGCTCCTCGGCCTTCCTCCCATAGTCCACTGGGTGCAGGAACATAAGCTTGACACACAGCTCGCGCAGCCTGAGGGCACAGAGCAGCACGGGAGGCTGACCATCCGTGGGGCAGGGAGGCATCTGCCACACCCTGACCCACAAATCCCCACGCCTCCCAAGGGACACCCAGGGTCAGTCTGCAGGACCCGGGACAAACAGCAGTCCTGGAAAGCAGTGGAAACCCCAAAGGATAGAGGCGGGAGCAGTAAGAACTTTAATAATCTTCTTTGCGCCCTGCACACTTCTCTCCTTTTCTCCTTCCTCTAACCCCACCTTTCTTTCCTGCCATTTGGTAGCATGGCCAGTTCCCCCAACTCAGTGCCATCCAGTGGCACCAGGCTGCTAGAGGAAGAAGCTACAGAGACAGTGAGGGTCCCCACGTCCTCTCTCAGGAAGGCCAGAGTTCTCAGCCCATTACCGTACCATGAGCTCAGGAAGTAAGACAGAACACGCGTCTGTGTGCAACAGGGTTTCGGGGGAGAAAGGCAGAGAAAGCTTAAGGCTCCGTCACTGAGAGTCTCGGGCTTACTTGTTCCTCAGGCTAATGTTCTCTGGTTTGAACACCTCCTGATAAGCGGTTTTGTTGCAAAGGATGAGGTCAAGTCGATGCACAGCCTCCACCACGGCCCTGGAGGGAAGCACAGGCAGAGAGCCCTGAGCCCTGCGTACGTCAGGCAGGCTGGGGGGCGGGGGGGGAGGGGCACTGATCCTAGAGGAGAAGCTACAGAATTAGGAGCAGGGGAACGGGAAGGCTGCAGGCTAAGCTGTACAAAACCAGATGAACAGTCGCCATGCACCCCAAGAACAGCCCTCTCCCCTGGGGGACAGTTCTGTCACTACTTGCGGCGGGGCTTAGAGGGGCAGGGAGCTGCTACTGGCTTTCAGTGGGTGCTGCCAGAGACCCCACAATACACAGGACAGTCCACCACAATACATATCTTGCCCCAAGTGTCCAAGGTGTCAAGGCAGAGAAACCCTGTGACAGGAAAAGCTGGATTCTCTTAACGGAAAGAGCCTGTGCTGGGACGCCAACAGGAAATGCAGGCTCTGACCCCTGGCTATGTCAACGTCTGTAATTTTGGGCAAATTAAGCTCTCCGAGCCTCAGTTTCCCTGTCCATAAAAATGGGACAGGCATGGCAGCTGCCACAGGGGACTGTGAGAATGAACGGAAAGGACTCGCGTGCGACCCTGGCACACTGCCGTTCAACAAATAATGGGACACAAGTTAATCATTGTCCAAGGGCTTATTGTCCCTGACACAAAGGAAAGGCATTCCTAGCATAAATTTCTATTTCTGAATTAGTGGGGTATGGAAGAATGGGGAGGGGGGCTGCACTGCGTACTGCGTAATCACAAGGTCTCCTGGATTCTTTGTTTGCTATGAGAGGCTCTGGGTGCTGGGCAAAAGAGCTAACTTCCTTGTGTCCCAGTTCTCCCATCTACAAAATGGAAGCACTATTACAGCCCACTGCACGAGGATTAAATTAGCGGATACATAAAGCCCTCATAATGGTGCCTCATACATGCACAGACTCAGCAAGTATTAGCCTCTATCTTTCTTGTCGTAAGGCCAGAAGGAGACTCCAGACACCACGAGAAAAGGCCACTGAAACGCCACCATGGATGGCTAAGAAGTGCCAGAGGTACCTGTCATTTCTAGAAGGGGAAAACCCAGAGGAAGGCAGGTAATAGCTGTGGAAACAGGGGAACTCAGAAACAGCTCCAGGCACACAAGCAACCAAGAAAGGGAGGGTTTGGTGACTGGTTCTGAACACTGAGACATGGGCCGGGGCTGGGTAAAGTGGGCCACAGCAGGCTGGCTCCCTGTGGTGGCTCAGGAGGGATGCCAACAGAGGCTGCCTGCCCAGGGCAAAGTGACGGCCAGCACCCAGAGGCGCAGGCGGGAGGGGACTCCGGCCTTCTCACAGGCAATCTTGAGAGCTCAGCATTTCTGCAAATGCCTTCTGGGCTGCCTACAGATGGGAGCCAAGCCCTTCTAGCCAGCCTGGCCCTCCATGCCAGGGCCGTCAGACGGCCATCAGTGACTTTATTCTAGGCCCCCTTGGTTCCCCAGGGCAGGGCTTTCGAACTTCCGTGCCACAGACAGACCTCGGGAGCGTGTGCACATGTCTTTATGGACCGGCTCTGCAGCTCCTAGTTCTCAATCCAAGAAAGCTTAATAACCATTACTGTGGAAAGTTCTGATTGCAGATTCTCTTCTTTCTTTCTTTCTTTTTTTATAACATCTTTTTTTTTTTAAGATTTTATTTATTTACTTGACAGACAGAGATCACAGGTAGGCAGAGAGAGGAGGAAGCAGGCTCCCCGCTGAGCAGAGAGCCCGATGCGGGGCTCCATCCCAGGACTCTGGGATCGTGACCTGAGCCGAAGGCAGAGGCTTTAACCCGCTGAGCCACCCAGGCGCCCCTCTTTTTTTTTTTTTAAAGTAATCTCTATACCCAACATGGGATTTGAATGTGACCCTAAGATCGAGAGCTGCATGCACTCCTGAGCCAACAGGCACCCTGAAAAATGACTTTTTAAAAATACTTAATCAGCCTAATTAATTGATATTTGTGGCCCTTCCAGCATCCCTTCTACTGCTGCCTTTTCTTCTGAGGGGCTTAAAACATTTCAGAATCTCCGTCTATAAACAGACGGTGGGAATTTCCCAAATTTACTGAAGCTCAGAGTGACAGTTTCGTAGTCTAACAACACATTTACGTTGGGCAGAGAAAGCAGACCTTCCTTCCCCAGTTCCTTCCAACAGCCACCACTGCGTTCATAAGGAATAAAAGCAGCGACCTGCTGCCTCCTGTTTCCACCCTGCTCAAAGCCAAGAACACAGTCACAGGCAGAGGGACACAAGCGCACACGTAAGCCACATGTGCAGCCACACCACCTCGTCAGTCCCGTAAGCCACATGTGCAGCCACACCACCTCGTCAGTCCCGGGAGGTACTGGAGTGGGCTGAGGAAGAACTCGGCCTGCGAACGATCAGAAGGATGACCAGGCCATTGCTGAAAGCCGGAGACAAGTACGGGATCTCGCAGGCAGGGCCCACGCTCGGCAGCGTGACGCGGCACACGTGTCACCCACAGCCGGCTCCTCACCTGCCCTGAGATGGCTGGGGGCAGCCCACAGTGGGCGCCCAGGGGCTGCTGGATTGGGCCACTTTGCTGTTTTTTGGAGCAGCCTACACTCCCCTCTGCCTCCGACCTACAAAGGCCAGGAAGGCAGGAGGCCTACTGGCCGGAGGAAAAGAACACGCTCCGGACCCCGCCTGGAGGCCCCCGACCTACAAAGCTCACCCTCTGCTAGAACGCAGCAACCTCAACCCCGTCTCACGCTTCACCCGGTTCTGCCCCGGTTCTAGAAACCACGTTCCAGCTGCCCCCCCAAAAAGAAAACATCCTCGACCCTGGTGGGAAGAGCGCAAAGCGGCCTCAGCAGAGGGATGGGGGCGGCAGCCAGGACCTGCGGAGGGCGAGTGGCGCTGCGGGAACCAGAAACTGGGAATGGACGCTGCCTGGCAAGGGGCTGCGGTCATGAGGCTGGGAGGAAGCAGGGCTCGCGATCGGGAGGGCCCAGGTGCCCTGAAATGGGCTCCCGTGACCTAGGACACTCCGGACTCGGCCCTTCGTGGCCCCTCCAGGCCGACGCAACTCGTCTTCAGCCTCTCTTTTCATTCAAACTCCGCAAAACGGGAGCCGGAGGGACTTCAGGGCGTACCCGACCCAAGCCAGTCCTCTCCCGGCTGCGGACGCGAGGCCCAAGGTCACACGGAGCCCCTGGCTCTCCGGACTGCAGGCCGGGGCGCTCCCCTCCGTCGCGTCCTGCGGGGTTCGGAGCGCCGCTCCCTTCCGGGTTCGCCCCGCCTGCGACCCCACCCTCACCTCCGCGGCCCGCAGAGCTCGGCGCCCGCCCCAGGCTCCGGGCCAGGGGCCTCCTCCACGTGCGCCCCCCGGCCTCGGCCCCCGCCGGGCCCCGCGCCCCGCCCGCTCGCCGCCCGCTCGCCGCCCGCTCGCCGCCCTCCCGCGCCCTCCCGCGCCCCCCCGCACCCCGGCCCCGCCCGCCGCGGCCCCGCCCCCGCGGCGCCCACTTCCCCCGGCGGCCGCACGCACGCCCCGGCCCCTCACCGGTAGAGCCGCTTGGTGTGGAGGACCTTCGCCTCGGGCTCGCTGCTCTCCCCTGGGGGGGGGCCTTGGCTCATGGTGCCCGGGTCCGGGGCGGCTCCCGGTCACAGGCCCCCGCCGCCCGCCGCTGCCGCCACCACTGCCGTGTCCGGCCGGAGCCGCAGCCGCCGCCGCCGCCGCCGGCCCTGCTCGGCCGCCATCGCTGTGAGGCGGCTGCCCGCGACAGCTCCTCCTCCGCCCGCCAAATCTCGCGATAGCCGCTGCCCAGCGGCGGGCCCGCGGCCTGAATGCGGCCAAATCTCGCGAGGCTCGTTTTCCCTCCCGGGAAGTTGCCCGAACTAACTCTGGGCAGCGCGGCCTCCTTCCGGCCTCTGCAGGCCCGTGCGGAAAACTTTATTGACAAAGCCGCCCGGGAGCGGACGGCGGACCCTGCTGGGGGGCGGCAGCTGGGCCCCCATAGGAGCGAGGCTCTGCTCTGTGCTGCAGTGGCCCCTCGGCCCGTCCTTTCCCCGCGCGGGAGCCGCGTCTCTTTGGGATGACTGCCGACTCCTCCCCTCCCCCACGCCACCCCCGCGGTCACCGGAACAAGCCAAAGTGCACGTGCAAGTTTCCTTCACAGGGCGGCACGCGAGCGCACGGCCCTCCGCGACGCCGGCCTGGACGCGCCCGCGGCTCCCCCGCTCCCGTCGCACACACCCACACCCGCGTGTCTCAGCAGCCCCGCAAGCAGTCACACGCAGCCCCACGCTGCGGGGCGAGCGACCCAGACCCGGTCCTGCCCTCCCCGAGCTCCGCCAGCTCCTGGGGTGAGGCCCCGCGGGAGTGAGCAGCCCCCACGGGGGTGAGCAGCCCCCACGGGGGTGAGCAGCCCCCACGGGGGTGAGCAGCCCCCACGGGGGTGAGCAGCCACGCGCCCTCTGCCCCGGAAGGTCACCTTGGATTCTGATTGCTTTCCTAACCTGAAACCTAGGCTACAAAGCAGGGTGTCTTGGGGTCTCTGTGAGTTATAATGGGAACATAACCTCCCTTCCCCCTCCATCTCTTGCACCGACCTTTTTTCTGTTCCTGAAACCACCTGGGCTGGTCTTTCTTCTGCTGTCCCCTCCTTAGGACACTCCTTATTTCCCATGAGGTCACAGCTCAAAGGAGCTCTTGGCTAAGAGGTTTTTCTCTACTCGAATTGTCTGACAGGTCAGGCTCTTCATTACCTGGGACCCCAATACAAGGAGCTCCTGGAGGGCAGGGACCTTGCCTTTCATCTTGTCTCCTATGTCTGTGCCTGGAATCGTGCCTGGCTAGAAACAGGTGCTCCCCAAATATGCACGGGTAACTGTAGGAATTCCACTTCTTTTCTGGGTCTCCCAGCCTACTCCAAGCACACCCTTTCACGTATAGACTCTTTACCCTCTGCTTTGCCGAGCTTCAGACTCCCACACATCCCACGTGCCTGGGCCGCACACTCACCTTTACGCCCAGCTGCACCCCCACTTTCAGAAAGGATGACGACGTCCTCTGCCAATGCTTTTTCTGTCGGCAGATTCAGCAGGGCGGGTCCTGCCCCTTTAATTTGGGCCCCACCTGCTCTGGTCAGACAGGTTTGGAGACACAGGTAAAGGGAGACAGACTGAGAGGAACACTTGCAGAGCCAGCAGGGAGCCGGGCAGCTCCTTCCCAGACGTTGGGGACCCTCCGCCTCTTCAGATGGAAAGTAAGAAGGTGTCATGGGTCTACATGGCTAGAGGCAGAAGGCTCTTGAGGAGGTGGAGGGAAGGGACCCAGCCCCATCCAGCAGGAGTGAGATGGAGAAAACAAGGAGGGGAGAAAGGAGAGGAGGCATGGGGAACAGCCATGATTAGACCTAGAACTCAGAAGGGACAGCCCCAGGCCCTCTGGAGGTGGAGGACAGGGGCTGGTGAAGAGTGTGGAGACTGCCCAGGTGCCCACCTTGGAGACGAACGAGCAGGGCGCACGGCCGCTGCCGGATCCTTGGGACAGAGTTGTAGGCAGATCGCTGGTATCGGTTACCAGGAGAGTTCCAAGCAGGCAGGGATCCACAAGAAGAAGGGGAGGATTGAAGATAGAGGGGCAGGGAGGCCCCTGGTGGGAAGGGAGCTCCTGGCAAAGCTCTAGACACCCCTTCTTCCTCCTGTTTTTGCATGAGGGTGGCTATGACCCCAGGGGTTTTGGTGGAGGGAGTAGAAGGTGTGGGTGGGAGCTGGCCGAGGCCACAGCTGCCAGCACCGGTGCCCCCTGACTCACCCTCTCCTGCTGGGTAGCATCTGACGCGGAAAGGGTGTCTCCATTTCAGCTGCTCACTTCCCTCCCATCTCCTTCTTTTCAACACGTTTCTTGGCCCCATGTTCTCCCTAAGGTCCCAGAAGAGGCTAAAGCCCATGAGACCAGCTGCCCCAGATAGTTCCGATTCTATCGATGTGTCCCGAGGGCCAGACACCAGGAACTTCTGACAGAGCTTTCTTCTGCTCCCTCCAGGGTGATAGGCCCTCATGGTAGACCCCAGGAGGGAGGCCCCAGGATGACAGAACCCGAGACCCTGGCCCTGCTGGAAGTGAAGGGGTCTGAGGCCCTGGAGAAGAGCCCACCCCAGGCCTTGGTCCCCAATGGCCGGCAGCCAGAAGGGGAAGGTGAGGCCGAGTCCCACGGAGCTGCATCCTCCAAGGTGGGGTCCTCCGCTGGGTCTACCACGGCCGGAGAGGGACCTGGGGATGGTCTTGACAGCACAGTGAGCGAGGCGGCCACCTTGCCCTGGGGGACCGGCCCCCCGCCCAGTGCCCTGTTCCCAGACCCCCCCGGGTGGCGGGACATCGAGCCCGAGCCCCTCCGGTCAGAGCCACCCACCAAGCTAGAGGAGCTGTCCGAAGATGACGCCAACCTGCTGCCCGAGAAGGCGGCCCGGGCCTTCGTGCCCATTGACCTCCGGTGCATCGAGCGGCGGCCCCAGGAGGACCCGGCTGTGTGCTGTGAGGCCGGCGAGGGCGAGGGCCGCCGGGCCTGCCTGCCCACCCGGGCCCCCCAGCCCGAGCCCTGTGAGCGCAAGTGGGCCGAGGCCGTGGTGAGGCCGCCGGGCCACACTTGCGGGGGCTGCGGGGGCTGCGGAGGCCGGGAGGGGCTGAGGGCCGTGGCCTCTGTGGGAGCCGCGCTCATTCTCTTCCCCTGCCTGCTGTACGGGGCCTACGCCTTCCTGCCCTTTGACGCCCCGAGGCTGCCTACCATGAGCTCCCGCCTCATCTACACGCTGCGCTGCGGGGTCTTTGCCACCTTCCCCATCATACTGGGTGAGCCGGCCGGGAGCAGGGAGCGGGGCCGGGGGTGGGAGCTCCCCTTCCCTGGGGCCCCTGCGCCCGGCCCCCACCGGGGTCCATGGCCCCACCGCGAGCCCTCCCCGGCTTCCTGCCTGCGGCTCCCGGGCCGACCCTGCGCGCTCTCCGACCCGCCAGGGCTGCTGGTGCACGGGCTGAGCCTGCTGTGCTTCTCCGCCCTGCGGCCGTTCGCGGAGCCGCGGCAGGAGGTGGAGATCCACCGGCGCTACGTGGCCCAGTCCGTGCAGCTCTTCATCTTGTACTTCTTCAACCTGGCCGTGCTGTCCACCTACCTGCCCCAGGAGACCCTCAAACTGCTCCCCCTGCTCACCGGTCTCTTCGCCATTTCCCGGTGAGCTGGCGGGGGGTGGGGCTGGGGGAGGGGGTGGGGCTGGAGGGACCCCGGCATTTTGTCTGGGGAGACGGGGGCAGGGAGCCCTCTGGATCCGCATTAGCCGGGATGTGCCCCCTGGATGGGTGAGTCCGCTTTCTTCCTTGCGCCTGACCTCACCTGGCAGCAGGTGATGCGCTCTGTGTTCCCAAAGGAAGTTGTCTTAGAGAGCCAAGGGCCAACCCAAAACTGGAAAGGCTGCCAGGTGTCACCTCGATCAACCTCCCACCCGCTGGCCTCTAGTTAGACACCCCCTGTGACCGATGCTCAGTTCTGTGTCTGTGTAAAGGCCCCAGTTACCAGAGAGTCTTTTCTTTGTGTTATAAGCCACTGTTCTGACTTCGGCTCTGGAACTGCCCAGGACCATGCAGGTATTGGACACCGGCGCTCCATTTCCCCAGCACCCTGCCCCCGCCCACAGTTTCCTTTGCCTCAGTGTCCTGTGACCTTCTCTCTGGCCTCCTGCTCATACACGTGGAGCCACGTTGGCTCTCGTTCCTCTGCTTTCATCTGGAAGTCACCTGGAACCCTTTGGGGCATTTCCACGTGAACTGCTGCTAACCCAGAAAGCACTTTTGAATTTCTGAAGGCAGATCTTTTCGTTTTTTCCCTAATGTATTTCCTTTTGTTACTTTTTTTTTTTTTAAGCTCGTATTTGTCAAAGAAAGAGAGAGAGAGAGAGGGTGCGCGCAAGCAGGGGTCTTGATAGGGAGGGGGAGCAGCAGATTCCCCTCTGAGCAGGGAGCCTGATGTGGGACTCGATCCCAGGACACTGGGATCATGACTCAAGCCAAAGGCAGTTAATGACTGAGCCCCCCCGGCATCCCTCCTTTTGTTACTTTTCATGCAGGATTTCCGGTCCCTTTAACTGCTAGAACATTCTTGCTCTTGAGCTAGCATCCGTGTGCTGTTCTTCTGACTGGAGTCCAGTGGCCGTCTGTCCCACCAGCCTCCCGGCCGTCTTGCAGCCTGTTTTCTCCCAGATGTTCCCCCAGATGAACGTGTTCCTACTTGTGTCACTCACCCTCCTGTGTCCCTGTGTCCATCTTGGGGAGCACCGGCCTCAGACAGAAGCTGGCTTAAGCAGACATGGCGCTTGTCTGGCCCTTCTCACCTGGTTCACAGCAAGGGAGGCCCAGCAGATCAGGGGAGGCCCACCAGCAACCGTGGGGCCTGGAACACAGCCCCTCTGTGTGTCCCCCCAGGGTCCTTCCTTCCCTACCGTGGGCAAGGTGCTCAACGCTCCACGCAAGGTGCGTGGCTTCACCCTCTGCGGAGCGTGGGGCTTCAACAAGGGACTTCACGCAGAGAGCTTGAGGGAGTCTGGTGCTCGGGGAGGGCTCAGCCGCTGGATCCTAGCGTCCCACTGTGCCTGCCAGCCCGGGGCCGAGGCTCTTCCCCGTCCCACGGGTGAGAGCGGAGGCATGGGTGTTTTGTGGCGAGTGGTCCTTCATGTGACAAGAGGCAGCTGCTGTCCTCCTGGCACTAGGGGAGTGTATTTGGGATGGATCTTCCAAGAGCAGAAAGGCCTATCCCTTTCTCTCCAGGCCTCTTGAAGCCGGCTTCCTTACTCTTTTCCCCTCTGTCCTCTAACATGGCAGGAGAGAGGGTGATGATCAGGCTTGGGTTCAAATCACAGTTTTACTATTTCCTTGATGTGCAACCTTGGGCCAGTTCTACTCAATCCCTTTGGAGTCTTTGTTTCTTCATCTGCCAAATGAGAAACCAGTACAGTGGGGTACGGTCCGACTGTGAGAAACGAGGAAGTGGGTTATGTATGGCGACAGCCCTAACCTCCAGGGCGAGAATGGTCTGTACGGTGTGCTACCGAACTTGAAAACGGGAAAAGGAGAACATCCATCTTTCGCTTGCTCGTCTGCACATGAAGCCTTGACTCACAGGCCGCGGGGTTACTGGACGTCCGAGAGGGGGTGGAGGGGAGACAGGGGGCTGAGGGACATTTCACTGCACTTGCTAGTGCCTTTGCATTTTGGACCACAGAAAGGTATCCCACCTACGCTGAAGTTTTAGACTTAAATTTGCAAAGTCAGCAGAGAGGTAGGGAATGACGGGGGCCTCCTGGGGATGCGGGATGTCCACACTAGGGCCCACATTGTGTCGTGTCCCGCAAGCCAGCCGGCTGACGCACTTCCTCTTCCTGCCGCCCCCAGGCTGATATACTGGCTGACCTTGGCCGTGGGCCGCTCCTTCCGAGGCTTTGGTTATGGCCTCACGTTCCTGCCGCTGCTGTCCATGCTGGTGTGGAACCTGTACTACATGTTCGTGGTGGAGCCCGAGCGTATCCTCGCCGCTGCCGAGAGCCGCCTGGACTACCCTGACCACGCCCGCTCGGCCTTGGACCTCAGGCCTCGTCCCTGGGGCTGAGGCCCCCACACCGCTCTCCCCGGCCTCAGTGCCTCGGGGGACAAGCCCCAGGATTGCCCGTCTGTCCCCTGCTCTCCCCCATTTCACCTCAGGAGCCCTCAGCCGTCGGGAGGGAATTCAACTGGTTTCTTGCAGGGGAAGGGGTAGACGGCCATGCCCCTTCTGCAGGCTGAGGGCAGGGGGCTGGCACAGGGAGCAGGGACGTGGTTCCCTCCTGAGCAACCCCCCCACCCCGGCGCTGCCTCCAGGACCCCCTGTGCTGGCCTCCGCCCCCGCTCCAGCCCCCGTGAGGCCGCGCAGGCAGCGCCTCCACCGACTGACCATCTCTGTGCCACGGGCCGCAGGGAGACTGGCAGGGTTGCCTGTGCCCAAGGTAAAGCCTGGGCATCCGATCACACGGGACTTGCACGTTTGGCGGAAACCTTCCTGCGGGCCTGGGATCAGGACCCTCCACCACGGGCCCCTGTGGGACTTTTAGCTTCAGTCAAGATGATTAAAGCTGCCCCAGCCCAGAGCTGCTGCCTGCTCCCTTCCGACCCAGTTAGGCCCCCTAACCCCCACCTCCAAACTGCGGAGGGGAGGGGAAGCCGCCGTCCGGAGAGGGGAAGGGGTGTGTGCGCGTGCGCCCGCACACGTGGTGGCTGGGGTGCCTGCAGGGCGCGGTGGCCGAGGTGAGCCCTGTGTGAACATGTGTGTGACAATAAATGACCGCCACGGTTCTCCCTCACTATTCATGTTTGGACCCCACTCTCAGGTGTCCCTTCCTGGTCTGAGCCGACTGGTCCAGAACACCCTGCCCCACAGGACAGAGAGGGGCATGCTGGAGGGAAGAGAGGGGGCCGCACATGGCCTCCCACGCCCACACCTCAGCCTTCGGTTCCTGGAACCAGCCCCTCGCCCATGATACTCGCACACTGACAGACGAGCCTTGGGGGGGAAAAAGTCTATTTTGTCCCTTCCAGGCTGGCCAACCAGTCAGAAGGCCTCTCATTAGGCCCGAGTCCCGTCCCGGGAAACAGAGCTCGAGGGGCGGGAAGGGATCGCCAAGGGGACCCCCCCACCTCTAGCAATCACCCTGTCGCTGGTCCCTCCCCGGAGGATGAAGGAAGCCGCCCCTGGGGGCCTTCGGGAAGCTGGAGGTGGTCTCTGAGGTCCTGCAGGGAAGCTGGATGGAGAAGGGAGCAGCTGACCCTCCATTCGGCAGACCGGCGAGACAGGCCCTGAAGTGCACACCCCCCGCCCCGGTGAGCGGGCCTCAGTTGATAGGCTGGTATTCGGAGCACTGCTTGTGGCCCAGCAGCAGAAACAGGCCTCCTGCCAGCAACATGAGCCCTGGGGCCCCCAGGGCCACCGCCATGATGCCCAAGATGAGCGGGGACAAGCTGTCCATCGGAGGAGTGCCCACGCCCAGAAGCATCGACCTAGGGCAAGCAGAGTGGGAAAGACAGGCCAGCAGGTTAGGTGGGAAGACCGGGAGACCAGGCTCTTCCACGTCCACTCCCAAGGCCCCAGCCCCGCCCTGGCCCTCACCAGCTGAGGTAGTGTTCGTCCCAGTAGCCGGGGCCTATGGAAGTCCCAAAGGTCAGATTGAAGGCACAGAAGTTGGTCTGGGACCCAAAGAAGGCTCGGACAATGGGGGACTGGGGGAGAGGGTACTCCGAGGTGGGGCGCAGTGGGGAAGCTTGGCAGGGCAGGGCCGAATCCCGGCCCCTCTGCCTCTGGGAGAAAGCCACCGGCCGCCACTGCATGAAGCCCGATGGGGGGGACCCCCACAGCAGCTGGTCCAACTGGGGAGAAAGAAAAACAACAGGATGAGGACGATACCCTGTGCAGACCCTTTCCGGCCTCCAGCTGTCACTAGCTGGCCTGGGGCCTGGGCCCACCTCCAGGACCGAAGGCCACTTGCATAGAGCCTCAGTCTCTCCTCTGTAGAAGGGGGAGCTGGATCGATCGAGAGCACCAGGTCCCTCCCAGCCCTGCCCCGCTGGAAGCCTGACCTGGAAGACAGCAGGCGTGTATTCGTCATCGATGGAGCGCTGCTCTCGCACAGACGGGCAGTCGGGGCCCTGGCCCAGGGTGACTAGCTCCAGCCCAAACAGGGAACGGTTTCCCCGGGGAGCGGCCCCAACCAGGGCCACCTCGAGCTGGCAGGTGTCCGCCGAATGCAGGAGGCGCGGGGCCTGGGCCGGCCGGCCGGAACCAGGAAAGGCCTGCACCTGGAGTCGGGGAGGCGCGGGAAGCGGGGGCCTGTGTCTGCAGGCCCTCCCCACCCTCACAAACCAGCTTTCTGGGTTCCTGAGTCCCCACACCTTACCCTGAAGGCCAGGCTGCCGTTGGCAAAAGCCCCGGTGGGGTCACGAATGGGGTGACCTCGAAACGTGGCACTCAGGGTGGCAGGGTCCAGAGAGTCGGTGATGTTGTCCCAGGAGAACTCGGCCAGGGAATACGGGGGATACGGTTTTCCCGGAGACTTGGCGGATGTCTCGGTTGTGTTGGTGTCGTCAAATTCAAACAGCTGGCAGGCGGGTGACGTGGGAGGGGCTTGCTGTGTCCCGCTGTACCCAAACCACCCCCCACCCCCAGGGTCCCATTTTTGACAGTCCCCCCCAGGGACCCCGATGAATTCTCTGCTCCTCCCCCTGGCTCTCCCCAGCCTCCTCACCCTGGTGAAGACAACGGCAGAAGAGAACCGGACGCTGTCCGTGGGGAGCACGGTGAGGCCCCCATCCGGCTCCGGGGACAGCAGGCGGCTCCAGTTGACGGCCAGGGTGCTGTGGGGGGTGTCGGTGGCCACCAGCAGGGCTGCCAGGGGCCCCGTGCTGCTCCACACGTAGTGCAGTGTGGAGTTGGCGCCCACCGCCCGGATGTGGAGCAGGTTCTGGGGGGGGCCCTGCCAGTCCCGGATGACCTCCAGAGACACCTGGATCATGGGGTTGGGAAAGAGACACAGGGTGAAGCCACTTGGGAAGGATGGGGAGAGACAAGGGGCGCAGAGGTGGACCGAGCCCCAGACACCCTGACCCTGGCAGGCAGATGAGGGCGCAGGGCTGGGGGGTGAGGAAAAGGCCCACCTGGGTCCCTCTGGGCCATCAGGGCAAGACAGGGAGCCGCCGCCCTCTGCAACCCGCTCCCGTGGGCCCCAGCGGCCCCCTGTGCCTCTTGCTGCCCAGGTGCCCTCCCAGGCCAGCGTCTGCCGAAGCGCCCTCACCCGGCGGGTCTCGTCCCTCACCTGGCGGGTCTTGTCCCCCAGCAGCTCGAGCGGGGCTGCAGAGGCCAGCAGGCTAAGGAGGAGCGTGGGGCCGGGGGCACCGCGCCCCCAGCGCCAGCGGGGCCCCTCGCCGCCGCACATGGGGCCCCAACTTCCGAGGGCGGAAGAGACCCCCGAGTCATGTGACACGCACACTCAGCTGACCTCCGCAGGGCGGGGCCTCACACAGTCCTTAAAGGGGCCGCCTCCCTTAACCCCGATCCAGGCTGGAGAGAGAAGGCGGTGGGGAAGGTCGGGAGGGTGGGCGGCTCATCATCCCCAGCGGGGCCCGAGCGAGACACCCGGACCTCTCCTACCCGACCACCACGCTGGCTGCCTGTAAGGGGCCACGATGTTGGGATTCAAGATCCCAGGAGATCCCCATACGCTGTGCTGTGGGGAAGGTGGAGAGGAATTGGACGGATCTCCGGCGGAGACGGGGTGCCCCTGATGGGTCCGTCCGTGACTGCGGAGCCTGCGCCCTTCCTGACCCACGAGAGCTTCGCCTTGTAAGGTATTTCCAAACTAAGAGGTGGGAACAGCGTATTTGTCAAAAGGAGTTTATGTCTGGCTGAATAAACCCCCTTCTTGTTGTTTTCGTGTTTTTCCTTAAAATTATTTTGAGTAATAATACATGCACGTGGCTCAGACGTCCTAAGGTAAGGGAGGATGTCACCCTTCTTCCCTCCCGAGACCACCACTGTGGCGTTTGCGACTTGTCCTTCCCAAGGAGCACCCGGCAGGGGCACCCAGCGGGCTGCTGGGAGCGGGCCACTCTTGGTCTCGGGGTCGCGAGCTCGAGCCCCAGGCCAGGCGCAGAGCCTCCTGAAGAAAGCAGAACAAGACCCGAGCTGTTCTGTGCGTGCCGCGTGTACACATACGTGTGATGCCATGCGAGGGCGGCAAACCCCGGCCTGCCGTGTGCTCTCCCGCGTGCGCCTAATCGCCTGCCCTCTGCTCCCGGCGCATTCTCCACTCGCCTGTCTCACTGAGGGGGACTGTCCCCCGGATACATCTACCCAGAGCCGAGGTGGTTTCCAGAAATCCGCTGCGGCAGACTGTGGCATGAACACCCCTGTACCGACAGCATTTCATACGCATCTGAGTCCAAATATTGAAGCTACGCGGCTGATCCCACGGACGGCGTGTGCGGTGTCTCCGGGGCAGGCCGTGTGCAGGAGGGCCTGACACTCTCAGCCTCCGCCCTCCTGCTTGACCCCGCGAGGGAGGCTGGTCACTCCTCTGTAGTTACTCCCTGGCCTGATTGTTTGCAGGCCCCACCTTCCTGACCCCCAAGTGCTAGTTCTTTCGAGTTAACTTCTGTACTGGAACCAGCATCACCACATCCCCCACCGCCTCCACTCCGTCTTTTTCACAACGTCCATTATTCTCCCCCACGCTGATATATTCTAAAATGTCAGGTTTTCTTCTGGTTTCACTTTGGAAACGGGGAATGAAGTAGGGATCTAATTTTATTTTCCCCCAAATGGCTCCTCTGGGATGAACTCACGTTTTCTCAAAAAACTCATTTTTGAGGGCGCCTGGGTTGCTCAGTTGGTTAAGCAACTGCCTTTGGCTCAGATCATGATCCCAGGGTCCCGGGATCGAGTCCCGGATTGGGCTCCCAGCGCCACGGGGAGTCTGCTGCTCCCTCTGACCTTCTCCCCTCTCATGCTCGCTCGCAAATGGATAAATAAAATCTAAAAACAAACAAAAAACAAAACAAAAAACCACTCACAAGTGCTTATATCATCTGAGCTACCAAGACAGGGTAAAGTAGAAACTGGAGTCTTGCCTGAGTGGTCAGGAACTCAAGCCTCCCCACCACTCACAAAAATGCTGCTTTACAGGAGGAAAGTGGGATGTGGCGGGTTCTAGGAGTCTGACAGCAGGGGGGCGGCACGCCCAGTCGAGGAGGTGGTCACGGTCAGAGGCCCACAGTGTGGTGACGGAGGCAGCCTGCGCGGCAGGGAGAGGCTGGGAAAGCCGGAAGGGGGCTTGGACAGGAGGAGCTCGAGGAGCTCACCGGGAGTCTGGCTCAGAGGCGCTCACAGGGACAAGGGTCTGAGCACAGCAGGCAGGCCACCAGACGCTCCCCCAGCATTTATCCCGACGCCCAGCAGGGACAACTGCAGCCAGAATGGACGTCGGGGAAAATCGCTAAGGGGAGCAAAGACCCACAGGGTCTTCATGAGCACCACTTCAAGACCCGGTCGTCTACCTCGCCCCTAAGGTCCTAGAGCGCTGAAGGAATGGTTAATTCAACAGAGGCAGAGCCCTCAGCACAGGACCGCAGGGCAGGAGGAAGAGCAAGGGCTTCAGAGGGGGCTGAGCCAACGCTGGGCCCCGGATGCAAACAGACCGGGGGCCCCCTGGTGCCTCCTGCAGTGGGCACGGCCTGCTGAGAGCCAGACCGCCCACAGCAAGCTCGCCTGCCATCTCCCAGCTTTGTGGCCCTTGACACGACTTCATCTGTGCCAGATGGATGCCCCAGTGTGAAAGGGGGATGTGACTGATCTGAGTCCCCGTGGAGACGGGTGAGTACACACGCGGACTAGAACGTGTTCGTCAGGCAGGAGGCACTGTGTGCTGTTCTCCTTCTACCGAGCGCGCAGCCCAACATGACTAAGGCCTGCAGCCGGGGAGGAGGTAAGGGCTAACTGTATGAATCATCAGGACAAAGGGCATGTGGAGGGCCCAGGAGCCAAGAGGAAGGACACTGAAGAAATCACAGGCTAGCCCCACCTGGCCTCCAGCATCCCCGTCTCATTATTTTCCTCTCTTGATAAGAACAAAGCATGAAACCCAATTAAACCTCCCATGTCCGCCAGCAGGGAGGCAGAGGCCCTCCCGCGACTCGAGCGCACCAGGACACGCCAGCAGGCCAGGGGACAGAGGGCAGTCAGGAAGAAAAGCAATGCAGGTAAGACGGAGTGATTCTGAAAGTTAAAGGGAACAGAAAAACCCCAGGTTCACGCTCTTTAGGGCAAATGCCTGAGCCCTAGTGCGCCCTGGGTGTTGCTGTCTACACAACCCCCCGCGGGAACACCCAGGGGCTGGACAGGTTCCTCCTGTTCTCTGGGTCCTGAATACAAGGCGGTGCTTCTTCCAGCTGGGAAGTACGACCCTTTGAATTCCAAGAGTCTTCCCGACCAGCATCTAATGGAAAGTCTGAAAAACACCTTCAAGGAGGCAGATACCTTCCTCCTTCCTGTCTCCCTTCCTCCCCAGCAAGGTCTTCTCCTCCTCCCTCTTTACCAGGAGGCAGAGATAGGACTCAAGATTGAAAAACACATACCACCGTCTCAAATGACTTAGATTTAATCATTGGAAGCAAACGAAATTAAATGGAAAGCTTACAACAGAGAAGAATTACATGTCAGCGCCTTTTGCAAACTGAGCTGGGACAGAAAAGGGGCTGGGCTGCCCCTCAACCCGATCCCTCCCAAGCAAAGACATCCACAGTGTCCCTGGCAGTCTGGCTCAGGGGAGAGGGAGCCTCCGCCGCTCTGCACGCTGAGGTCGCGGTGCCCGCCACTCACTCCTGGCCGGCATCGGGAGCCCCACCTTGCCGGCTCTGGTCATCCCCCTTCTTTTTGTGGCCTGAGACGATGTCATCAATCCGCAGCAGGAGAACTGCCGTCTAGGGAAAAACCACAACCCCAAAGAGGTCAGCAGAGAACGGAAGAGCGTTTGTTTTCTTTAAAACCCAACACCTGGGACGCCTGGGTGGCTCAGTCGGTTAAGCGGCTGCCTTCGGCTCAGCGTCCTGGGATCGAGTCCCACATCGCATCGGGCTCCTTGCTCGGCAGGGAGCCTGCTTCTCCCTCTGCCTCTGCCTGCCTCTCTGTCCGCCTGTGCTCACTCGCTCTCTCTCTCTCTGACAAATAAATAAAAAATCTTGAAGAAAAAAAAACACCACCACCTAGCTCCTCCCACACAGTTAGCATTTTATCTGCCATCTCCCTTTACCAAGCTGGGCATGGAAAACGCAGCCCTCCCTCAGCAAGGGCCGCATCTTGTGGGGTCACCTTGCTTTCTGCGTGAGCTAAAGGTGAGTACAGAAAAGGATACCCTGCGAGACCTTCCGAGAACACTGTCTTCTACGCCCGCCCTTCAAGATCGAGCCCAACACGTTGGTCTCCAGGGACGTGCGCGCCCTCGGCCCAGCGGCACTCAGGCGCCTCACCTCCACTGCCGTCTTGTACGTCTGCAGCTTCACAGCCAGCGGCTCCCAGATGCCCAGTTCCTTCATGTCCACCAAGGTGCCTGTCTCACCATTTACACCCCACGTCTCACAGTTCTCCTGGGTGTGCTTGGCCTGGAGTCGGAAGAAGTATCAACAGCTCAGGGGAAAACACCAGAACAAGTGGGCAGGAACATCAGGTAATAACAGTGACACGAGACTAGGTGGTGACAATGACTGCAAATACGTCGAGTGTTCAGAGAGAGAGAGAGAGGACACCTGAAGGCACAAGCTGTCAGGAGAGCCAGACGCACAGATGTGAACCATCCCCTTAGGCCAAGCAGCTCTCCCCACCCCGTCAGGAGCAAAGCGTGGGAAGGAACTCACCCGAAGGGAGGTAAGCAGACGAATGGTGCTGGCCCCGCAGTTCTGGATAAGGGTACGAGGGATGACTTCTAAGGCCTGGGCAACAGCCCTGTATGGCCACTGTTCTACACCGGTCATGGCCTTGGACTTTTCTGTCAAGGCGTGGGCCACGGCCATTTCCGAGGCCCCACCCCCCGGAACCAGCTGGGGGTCCAGGAGGACGTTGCGGCAGACCTGCATGGCATCCTGGAGGTTGCGTTCCACTTCCTTGGGAAAGCAAACAGATGACATGAAGCCGAGGGCTGACTCAGGAACACATGAGAGGCACTCGAGGGCTCCCTAACTGCCACGTCTGGTAAACCATCAAGGAGGGCAGCTGGAAAGGTCCCTAGAACCCTGTGGGGCAGAGAAGACGCCCTGCGCTTCGCAGAAGCACAGGGACTACAGGTGCACGAGAGGGTGGGGGGTGAAGTCAGGCGACACAGAGCAGTCCCCTGCTCCATCCCGTCCCAATGGTGCTGCGGGGGTCGGGCGCTGCAGGCACTGGTTGTGCACCTTTGGGTAAGTTACCTAACCTGGGACAAAAGTGGTATTTGTAACGTCAGCTTAAGAAATAAGGAAGCAGTGGTTACCGGGGACATGGTGAGTTACTGCTGAAGAGGTATGTCTGTTAAGATGACAAGGTTCTAAAGATCTATGGCCCGAGACTGGAAATGTGTACGGAACTGTACACTTAAAAATGGTTCAGATGGTAAATTTTATGGTAAATTTTTATCCTAAGGTGGAGCTCGAACTCATGACCTCCAGATTGAGCTGCGTGTTTACCCAGCGAGCCAACCTGGTGCCCCTAAAAAATTGTTTTTCAGGGCGCCTGGGTGGCTCAGTGGGTTAAAGCGTCTGCCGTCAGCTCAGGTCATGATCCCAGGGTCCGGGGATCGAGTCCCGCATTGGGCTCCCTGCTCAGCCGGGAGCCTGCTTCTCCCCTCCTTGTGTTCTTTGTGTCAAAATCTTTTTTTTTTTTTTTTTTTTTTTTTTAAAGATTTTATTTGACAGAGAAAGAGACACGGTGAGAGAGGGAACACAAGCAGGGGGAGCTGGAGAGAGAGAAGCAGTCTTCTCCCTGAGCAGGAAGCCCGATGTGGGGTTTGACCCCAGGACCCTGGATCGTGACCCAAGCTGAAGGCAGACATACAATGATTAAGCCCACCCGGCACCCCAAATAAATAAGATCTTTAAAAAAATATTTTTCACTTAAAAAAAAAAAAAGATATTTGTGGCCACATATCAAAAATTAAATGGCTGTGAATGGGCAACAGGAGGATTTTAGGTCTTGGAGGGGCTCTCTCAAGAAATGGAAAGACCCAGTTCAGGCACACACGCCCCCGAGGCCGACTCACAGAGAGCAGCTCCTTGCTGGCCCCGCGCAGGAGAATGGTACAGGCCTTGGGGTCCTTGCAGTCAGTGATGAATGTGAAGTACTCGTCTCCAATTTTCTTGATTTCCAACACGCCTGCTCCTGTCCCAACATCTTCTTCTCTCAGCTCTTCCGGCCGGCTGACTATCCGGGCCCCACAGGCTCTGTTGATTAGATTGGGGGGGGCATGTGACTTCGGGTGCTTTTACTCATCTTCCCAGGCCCTAAGGTCAGTGGCTGGGGTAAGGCCCGGAGTGGATTGCTGGAAACACTGCTATGTAACGCGGGCGCTCCTGGCTGCCCGGCGATAAGGTTCTCAGACCCGTGTAGGTGACGCGTCCTCGCACCGATGGGGCTTACAAACTGCGAATACACCCGGAACCAGACAACCAGGTGCGGTTTAATCCGAGGATATTCTGTGGCTCCTCAGGGCCGGACAAATGTGTTCTTGGGCGCATCTACCGTGTGTGCCACGTTACGGTCCTTTCCAGACGCGAAGCGTCCTGCACGCCCAATGAGAGCTCAAGGCCAGTAACGGAGCTGCACTCAAGACAGCGCGATCTCAAGAAGGGCAGAAAGTGAGTCCGTGGGTGTGCGTCTGACTCCACTCCAGTGAGCACAGAACTCACCCGCCCGCTTCCCCCCACTCACGAGCCCACGGTCAGCCCTCTGTACCCGTGCGCGCTCAGAGCCATTTCAGAGCTGGCGGAAGTGCAAAACTCGACTTGGCTCTGATACTTGACATTGGGGTAGACTTAGCTTTTTAACACAAAAATTAGCATCAGAAACGAACGGTATGCGAACAAAGAAATCTGCAAAAAGCGAGTCAGTCGTAAGCTGCATAAACAGCAGCTGAAGATCCAGTCAGGGAATCCAATGGCCGTGCTCTAGGCCGAGCTACTGTAGACAGGCTGTGACAGACCCTGAGGCAGGGACCAGAGACATCTAAGCCTGAGCTGGTCACTACTGGCCAGCAGCAAGCAGTTGCTGGTCCGGGCCTTTCTGGAGACAGCACACAGCTAAACCCAGGTTATGCCCACCTATACCCGATCTGGCTGACTGTGTCCTACATTAAACCTTTTCAGGTAACAGGAACCACATTATAATAAGCTCCAAAAGGGAAACACCCGGGAAGGAGGAATCTCATCTTTACGTGGCCAACTCACCTAGCGATGCGGTTGTTGTCTGTCTTCCGGACTCTGCGGATGGCTGTGATGTTGGCCCGCATGAGGTAGTGCTGAGCTAAATCTGTAAACCCAAGAGCAGAGATGTCAAACTGGAAGCCAGAATCCTGGGTTCTGAACCGGTGTCATCCCCAACGTACCCCACACCATCGCGTTTACATGCGGTCCATGCCAACGGGGAGGGGGGCAGCCACCCTCTTCTACTCACCAGGAGGGAAAGCGAATGGAGTCCTACCTGAGATGCCCTTCTCTGTGATGACCACATCGGGCTTCAGATGGATAATGTCCTCACAGAGCTGCTGGATGTACTCCTCCTCCATCTGGAGGATCCGCGTGAAGTCCTCCTCTCTCGTGATCTCGATGTCAGTCTGCGCGGTGGAGAAAGCCTCGGACTTACAGGTCTGTGAGAGGCTTGTTGGCCGGAGCGCAGCCCTCGGGAGCCACTTCAGCTCCAGCACTGCAGCCGAATGCCTTCATTTTTTCTTTCTTTTTTTTAATTAACACATAATGTATTATTGGTTTCAGAGGTAGGGTTCTGTGTTAACGCCTTCGTTTAATTACACATTAAGTGGAAGTCAAAGGCAATCAGAGGAGTTTGTGGCCTGAGGTCCCTAACCCTCAGCGCAATGTTCCCCCCGGCCCGTCAGTGTGCATAGTATCTGGGTCTTAAATTCTTCCCGCCAACAAAATACACCTTCCTCTCAACGCCTGTGTTAACGACCCTCAGTTACTTTATTCCAACCACACGTAGTAAAAGCCTGGTGAACCTCCTGCCTCTGAAAATTCCTTGGCGTTCCCGAGCTGAATTACCCCTGACCCTATGTTCTACTCATGTCAAAAGAGGCGGCATGGCAGTATGGAAGCGAAGCCAACAGAGCTGCGCTCAAACCCTGACCTGGCCAATACGGTTGCGTTCCTCAATTAATCAACTTTCTCTTGAGATTTGGATCCCTCACCTGTGAACCGAAATCAGTATGAACACTGGGAAAGAATTCCCGTGGGAAGGAGAAACTATACAGGCAGGTTGTGGACGCAGCAGGCAGGGTAACAAACATGACTTTACTTCCGTGTCCCTATTCGCAGTCAGAGTCCTACAGCAGCTGCGAGGAAGCGGGCCAGGAGCCTCACCTGGCTTTCTCCCTTCTTGTACTCCAGAGAGGAATCCAGCAGCACGATGCGTGGGTTCTTGATGTAGCGCCGCATTCGGGGATGGGTCACATCTTTGTTAATCATGACTCCCCGCAGGACACACGAGTCTTCGATGATGCCCCCCGGTATCTGAGCAAAAGACCCACTTTTCATCCACAACCAAGAGCAGCCAGTTCTCAACTCCCTTCCCAGACACTCGGCTTTCCCGAATGAGCACTGCTGCAGGTTTCGGACACAGCTTTCTTCCCCAAACGTCAAACCTTAGTTGTAATCGCACTTCCCCCTGCAGGAGGCACAGTGATCACGGACCAGGGCCCCGATCTGAAGGTCAGCTGAGACGCTAAGAAATTCAGTGACTCACGGAAGATTCTCTCCTACTGCCTGGAAGGTTCCCGCAGATGTTTTAGGCTTGGGGCTCCACCTACAGGCCCACGGCTATTAATGCTACTTTTGGTCCTTCAAGGAGCAGAGCCGGGGAGCGCTTTCTGGGGCCTGGGTCACAGCCTCACCAAGAGGCCCAGACGGCGAGAAGCCCTTCTCCAGCCCCCGTAAGCCTTGCGGAAGAACAGCACTAAAAGCAGAACTACTGGGGTGCCTGGGTGGCTCAGTGGGTTAAGCCTCTGCCTTCAGTTTGGGTCGTGATCTCTGGATCCTGGGATCGAGCCCCGCATCGGGCTCTCTGCTCAGCGGGGAGCCTGCTTCCTCCTCTCTCTCTGCCTGCCTCTCTGCCTACTTGTGGTCTCTCTCTGTCAAATAAATAAATAAAACCTTTAAAAAAAAAAAAAAAAAGCAGAACTGCTTTGGGAACACCTCCTGGGAACCTTCTTATTCAAGCTGCAGTTTTCTGGGCAGCAAATGTTCTAACTATAAAAACACGACCCTTGGTCCTCCCAAGTGAGCCGACTCACGCTCGGAAGCAGTTCCTCCTGCAAGCGCGCGGCGGACGAGCTCACCTTCTCCACCCGGGCATATTTCTTGATGTCGATTTCCTTGCGACCGTTCTCCTCAAATTGCACTGTCCGGACGGCATCGAGGGCAATGCTGCAGGCCAGCGAGGCCCACCGGCTGATGGCTTTGGTGGTGATAGAGCTGTTGATGATGTTCAGCATCACGTCTCGGTTACTGGTGTCCACAGGGGTACTGGAGGAAGAGGCAGGCAGTGTGCTCAGCGGACAGCTCGGGCGGTCGAGGAAGTCCCTCATCTACAGCCTGGGGACCGGGGAGGGGGGGGGGGGCCCAACAGGCAGAACTGTCCTTCCCCCTGCCTTTCGACAAGAGTGCAACTAACCCGTCCCTGGAAGCTATCTCAAATCCGAGCAGTCTCTCCTCATGCCTGACGACCCTCCAGACTTAAGAGTTTACAGAAAAATGATCTGTTCTTGACCTTCTGCTTCAACCAAATAAACTCAACTTTTATAACTTGGGTCAAAACACATTTTGCCTCTGACACCTTATCCCACAGCTAGTAAATGCCAAGAGCTTGTCCTGGTAATCCCCCTCGGCCTGCACTATCCTCAAGCAGCTGATTCCACGGTGAACCACACGCGCGTTTTGTGTTCAGTCTTTCCTAACAGCAGCACACACTTGTATGTGAGAAGACTATCCGCAGCCATAAAACTGAAGTTCTACAAGACCCTGGACACCATCTAATCCAAATTTTCATGCAACAGTGTAAGGCGTATGATATGCTATCATTACATAGTTGTTGAATTATGGATTTTTCTTTTAAAGATTTTATTTATTTGGAAGAGAGAGAGATTGCAAGTAGGCAGAGAGTCAGGCAGAGAGAGAGGGGGAAGCAGACTCCCCGCTGAGCAGAGAGCCCGATGCGGGGCTCGATCCCAGGATCCAGAGATCACGACCCAAGCTGAAGGCAGAGGCTTAACCCACTGAGCCACCCAGGAGCCCCTGGATTTTATTTTTTTAAAATATTTATTTGAGACAGCATGAGCTGGGGGAGGGGCAAAGGGAGAGGCAGACTCTCTACTGAGGAAGTAACCCGATGTAGGACTTGATCCCAGGACCCTGGGATCATAACCTGAGCCGAAGGAAGATGCTTCGCCGACTGAGCCACCCAGGCGTCCCAAGAAATATGGATTTTAGAGAAGAAACAACAGCTCTACAATTATCACCTAAGACATTCAGACAATTATTGTTTGATAAGAACTATCAATTCAGCTCCACAAACTCAATAAATCCTTTGGTTATCTCTACATTCTCACAGCTTACTTCAGAAAAATAATTCCAGGCAAACACCATATTCCCTAAAAGCGCTAGACAGACTTTAACACGCACTCTTAGCAGGCACTACAAAGCCCAGCTCGCCAAGTTACTTGAGGCTTATGTACCAGACACCCAACCACGTCAGAGGAGATCCTTACAGGTTTCACGCAGAATTTTTAAACCAAAGACATTCTGCATTATGTCACGACCTAACATCCTCTGATTTTAGAAGTCTTGCCTTTCCACACTCTTTCTGTTACCCTATTGGTACACAGCAGATGAAGAGCAAGTTCTTTGATTCCGAGATGGGACTCGAACAGAATTTTCAGTCCTACTCCTTCTGACTTTAGTGGAAAACTGCCGGCTACCACCCTCCACAGCATTTTACTAGAGAATTAACTGCGTGAGTCATAATCCTACGTGACGGTAGGAAACTTCAGTATTAAATCCTGATAATTAGTTATCTAACTCTTCAACTAATTCCCCCCACTGGCATCTAAGCTTTGAGAAGGCAGGTCTGTTTTGCTACACATCTTCCACAGCAGCCCCTAACAGGGAAACTAGCAAACCACGCGTAACCCGAAGACACTCGGAAGAACTGAACCGAACTCCCTTTGTGTCCTGTGTCACCGTCCTTTGCCCTTCCGCTCTCTGCCTCTCTCCTCCTCGCACACAGGACAGTGTAAAGCCCTGGTGATGCGCCTAGCCTTCCTTCACCGCCGCAGAACGCCTCCGTCTTCCAGGCCCCCACAGCTGGCGGTAGGTCTCTGATCTCAATACCTGATCTTCTTAAGGGTGCTGATCATGTCGTCCAGGGCCTTCCGATATGCGCTGATCACCACCGTCGGGTGCATCTGCTGCTCCAGGAAGTGCTCGGCCACAGACAGCATCTCCCCCGCTGAAAAGAGACACACAAGCCATCATGTTTGTTTGTTTTTTTAAAGATTTTAAAAATTTATTTATTTGACAGACAGAGATCAGTAAGCAGAGAGAGCAGGAGGAGGAAGCAGGCTCCCCGCTGAGCAGAGAGCCCGATGCGGGGCTCGATCCCAGGACCCCGAGATCATGACCTGAGCCGAAGGCAGAGGCTTTAACCCACTGAGCCACCCAGGCGCCCCCATCATGTTGGTTTTTTTTTAAAGATTTTATTTATTTATTTGAAAGAGAATGAGTGAGAGAGAGCATGATAGAGGAGAAGGTCAGAGGGAGAAGCAGACTCCCCAAGGAGCTGGGAGCCCGATGCAGGACGAGATCCTGCAAGTCCGGGATCATGACCTGAACCGAAGGCAGATGCTCAACCAACTGAGCCACGCACCCATTTTTGTTTTGTTTTTTTAAGTACCAAGATTTCAAGGCAACTTCATGAGACTTCTAAAAATACCTTATCGTTTTCCCTAAAATAGATGGTCCCAAAACCTATGCCAATGGTCTGTTAATAAAATTTTTTTTAAAGATTTTATTTATTTATTTGACAGACAGAGATCACAAGTAGGCAGAGAGGCAGGCAGAGAGAGAGGAGGAAGCAGGCTCCCGGCCGAGCAGAGAGCCCGATGCGGGGCTCGATCCCAGGACCGTGGGATCATGACCTGAGCCAAAGTCAGAGGCTTTTAACCCACTGAGACACCCAGGCGCCCCAATAAAATTTTTTTGTAATCCAAATTTTACACTTTATACAAGGCAATCCATGAAAGAAAATACCCTCACCAGACATGCTTTAAGTGATCAAAGACTGAACACACAGTTTATTCACTTGATCTTTCAAGATCAGCGTTTGTCACCAGTTTTCTAAGCAAAAGGAGACATTTTCCCCCCCAAAGACTCTAGAAGGAAAAACGTATAAAGGAAAACGGACTTGTTTATGATTATCTCAACACCTAGAAGGCAGAGAAACTGTTCATACTAAAAACAAAAATACACATAAAAACCTTATACCTGGAAGCATAACCACAAAAATTTACAAAATTTATTCTCTGAGAGATTATTTGTGAAACATCCCCTTACTAAAAAAATTTGTCTTTACTTTCTAATACACACAAATACATATACAGATGCACACATACACACAAGCCTGTTTCTTAATAAAAAAGTTTGGAGAGACAAATGTACTTTTTGTAATAATAAGAAAAAAAGGTCTTTTGTACAAATTGCTTGTACTACCTGTCCACTAACACTGTTAAAATGTACAAATAAAAAAAAATGTACACAAATGTGTCAAGGTTCACAAGTATACTCTCTGAGGGGCGCCTGGGTGGCTCAGTCCTTAAGCGTCTGCCTGTGACTCAGGTCATGATCTCAGGGTCCTGGGATGGAGCCCTGTATCCGGCTCCCTGCTCATCGGGAAGCCTACTTCTCTCTCTCCCACGCCCCCTGCTTGGGTTCCCTCTCTCGCTGTGTCTCTGTGTCGCTGTGTCTCTAAGATTTAATAAAATCTTAAAAACAAAAACAAATGCACTTTGGCATGTGCTTGAATATTTGAATTCAATACCTTACACCAATTCCTAAGTGACCAAAACACCCGTTAAAATAATCAAGCAATTATTTTTTAAAGACTTTATTCAGTTTGAGAGCGCGCGCGCACACACACACGTGCACACGTGGCAGGAGGGGCAGAAGGGGAGGAGGGGACGAGCAGACTCTGCACTGAGTGTGGAGCCTAATGCGGGGCTCAATCCCACGACTCTGAGATCATGATCTGAGCCATAAACAAAAGTCAGTCACTTAACTGAGCCAGCCAGGTGCCTCCAGAAATACTCAAGCATTTTAAAAGACGCTGGAGTAAGTTCACTTAGAAAAGGGTATGGCCTGTTAGAGAACAGTGAGGATAACTTCGAAGAAAAATGACTCTAGGAACGGCAGGATTTCCTTTATCAGAGCTACCTAGACTCGTGGATTTTAACCCACTAATCTCTCCGGGAGATTCAACTAGGTCATTAGCTAGGAAATTCTGCCTGGTGACTACAGCTCATCTGCAGCCACAAAGCGGTGAGAAAGCATATGAAGTCTGTCCTCCCTCTTGCATCCTCCAAATTTTCCTTCCAAGCACAAAACTAGCCACACCCAGTTTTCTTTCACTCCTCAAAAAGAACTGGGTCTGAACAAATGCTTAGGTCTGAACAAACGGGCACCTGTGTGGCTCTCCTGGTTAAGCATGCGACCCTGGGTTTCAGCTCAGGTCATCTCAGGGCTCCAATCAGCAGGGGGTCTGCTGGAGCTCCTCTCTCTCTCCCTCTGCTCCCTCCCCCACCCCAGCTCACACTCCCTCAAAAAATAACCAAGTGCTTAGTTGGTGGTGACGGCACTACCTCTCCACCCAATTCTGTACTTCCTAAAAATAACTGAAAACATCACTTTAAAAGTTCATACAATAATTCTGTTATGGGGCGCCTGGGTGGCTCAGTGGGTTAAAGCCTCTGCCTTCGGCTCAGGTCATGATCTCAGGGTCCTGCTCAGCAGGGAGCCTGCTTCTCCCCCCCTCTCTCTGCCTGCCTCTCTGCCTACTTGTGATCTCTGTCTAATAAATAAATAAAATCTTTTAAAAAATAGCTTAAAAAAATTCTGTTATATGCACTCTACTTCTAGGCATGTGGGCCAACATTATCAACTGACATCTGTTAAAAGAGTTCTCATTTCCTTAAAATGAAACAAGATGGGATTAGGAGGGAGACAAACCATAAGAGACTCTTAATCTCACAAAACAAACTGAGGGTTGCAGGGGGGCAGGGGGAAAGACAGGGCGATGGACATTGGGGAAGGTATGTGCTATGGTGAGGGCTGTGAAGTGTGTAAGCCTGATGATTCACAGACCTGTACCCCTGGGACTAATAATACATTATATGTTAATTAAAAAAAAGAGTTCTCATTTCCTTAACAACGTATTACTGAAATCAGAATTTAAAAAATAAATGCCTTGATTATAAACATTTCTCCATCGACTTAAAACACACAGAGAAATAAAGGCGTCACATTTTCAGAAGTGATCCTTTATGATGCTACAGAAAATGGAAAGATCAGTTATTAAAACATGTATGGTCAAGACTCATTGTCAACATTCGTCAACCTCACAACTGGCTAAAATGTTATTTGTAGGAGCGCCTGGATGGTTCAGTTGCTAAGCACCTGCCTTTGGTTCAGGTCATGATCCCAGGGTCCTGGGATCGAGCCCCGAATCAGGCTCCTTGCTCAGCGGGAAGCCTGCTTCTCCCTCCCCGACTCCCCCTGCTTGTGTTCCCTCTCTCACTGTCTCTGTCAAATAAATAAATGCAATATTTTAAATAAATAAATAAAACAAACTGTTATTTTTGAGCCCCAAATCAGGGGCATCTTCACAGTCACTCACACACATGTGCTGAGATGAATACTCGAGTCGCGCAACGCCCTGCCCTGCTTCAGCTCCCACACCTTATGTGGTACAGGTTCACATTTTTGTGCATTTTGTTGACTTCACTGTTTAAACTGGCCCAAGTGTAACACTACAGTCCAGTCCAGCTTTCCTAAGTGCAAGAAGAGCGTGATGTGCCTTAGAGAGAAAACAACACATTACAAAAGCTCTGTTTAGGCGTGAGTTACGGTGCTACTGGCTGTGAGTTCAATGAATCAGCAACTTGTATTACATAATGTGTCCTTATTTTTATTTAAACATTTATTTACTGTGGAGCGCCCAGGTGGCTCAGTCAGTTGAGCATCTGCCTTCAGCTCGGGTCATGATTCCTGGGTCCTGGAATCGAGTTCTGCGTTGGGCTCCCGGTTTTGTTTTGGTTTTTTTTTTTTTTAAAGATTTTATTTGTTTATTTGACAGAGAGAGATCATAAGTAGGCAGAGAGGCAGCAGAGAGAGAGGAGGAAGCAGGCTCCCTGCTGAGCAGAGAGCCCAGTTTGGGGCTCGATCCCAGGACCATGAGAAAGCAGAGGCTTAACCCACTGAACCACCCAGGAGCCCCGGACTCCCTGTTTAGTGGGAACTCTGCTTCTCCCTCTATCCTTCCCTCCACTCATGATCCCTTGCTCTCTCAAATACATAAAACCTTTAAAAAATAAATAAAAATTTATTTATTTGAGAAAAAGAGAGACAGCATATGCATGCCCCTATGCAAGTGGGCCGAGGGGAAGGGGGAGGAGAGAGAAACTCTCAAGCAGACTCTGCTCAGCACGGAGCTTGATGCCAGGTTTGACCTCAGGACCCATGAGGTCATGACCTGAGCTGAAACCAAGAGTCTGATGCTTAACTGACTGAGCCACACAGGAGCCCCCATAGGGTGTCTTAAAAAAACCCGAGAGGTGGGGCGCCTGGGTGGCTCAGTGGGTTAAAGCCTCTGCTTTCGGCTCGGGTCATGATCCCAGGGTCCTGGGATAGAGCCCCACATTGGGCTCTCTGTTCCACGGAGAGTCCGCTTCCTCTTCTCTCTCTGCGCCTGCCTCTCTTGCCTACTTGTAATCTCTGTCAAATAAATAAATAAAATCTTAAAAACAAAACAAAACAAAACAAACAAACAAACAAAAAACCGAGGGCACCTGGATGGCTCAGTGAGTTAAGCCTCTGCCTTCGGCTCAGGTCATGATCTCAGGGTCCTGGGATCAAGCCCCGCACTGGGCTCTCTGCTCGGCAGGGAGCCTGCAACGCACCCCCCCCTCGCCGCCTGCCTCTCTGCCTGCTTGTGATCTCTTTCTCTCTACAAAATAAGTAAATAAAATCTTTAAAGAAACAGAAACAAAACAAAACAAAAAACAAACCGAGGGGCGCCTGGTTAGCTCACTTGGAAAAGCATCAAATCTTGATCGTACGTGAGTTCAAGCCCCATGCTGGGAGTAGAGATTATTTAATTTATTTGGTTGGTTGTTTATTCTATTTATAATTCTAATTTATTTGTCAGAGCGAGCACTGGCTCACACGGGAGCACAGGCAGGGGGAGCAGCAGGCAGAGGGAGAAGCAGGCTCCCCTTTGAGCAAGGAGCCTAATGCAGGACTTGATCCCAAGACCCTGAGATCATGATCCTAGACAAAGGCAAACAACCAACTGAGCCACCCCGGTGAACTAGGAGATTACTTTAAAAAATAAGTAGGGGAGGCTGGGTGGCTCAGTCAGTTAACCATCTGCTTTTGGCTCAGGACCTAATCCCAAGGTCCTGGGACTGTGGCCCGTATCAGGCTTCCTGCTCAGCTGGGAGCCTGTTCTACCTCTCCACCCTGCTCGTGCTCTCGATCACTCTCTCTCTCCCAAATAAATAAAACCTTTCTAAAAATTAAAAAGAAATAGAAATAAATAAAACCAAAAAACCCCTCACATTAAGTAAGGTATAAGGGCACCTGATTCTTGGTTCCAGCTGTCACGATCTCAGTCGTGGGATCGAGCACCCTACCAGGCTCCAAGCTCCCATCTCTGCGGGAACTCTGCTTGGGTTTCTCTCCCTCTGCCCTCACCCCTCAAACAAATACAATAAGGCATATATTCATTAAAGAGTGTGTGAAGAGACTCATAGGAGCCTAACATGTATCTACTCCAGGACAGACGATTGAGCGTTTGCTCAGCATCTGTGGTGACTTTCTAGAATGCAACTTACCGTGAATGACAAGAACCCACTGTATTTTGTTCAACCAGGTTTTTAGTTCATCCTGCACTATGATGAATGTTTTATGCTCATTTGTTTTATGCTCATTTATGCCCAATAAATTATTTAAATATTTGTAATTAGCGGACTGGTAATAATTCCCTTTTTAAAATAGGACACAGATGTTATTTCCGTTAAAAATCTTCATGTTTTGATCACGTGGGTGGCTCAGTAGGTAAAGCGTCTACCTTCAGCTCAGGTCATGGGGATCAAGTCCTACATGGGCCCCTTTTCCCTGTACCCCTCCCCACTGCTTGTGATCTCTTTCTGTCTCTCTCCCATAAACATGTATATCTTTAAAGATTTTATTTATTTACTTGACAGAGAGAGAGAGGGAGAGAGATAGCACGCATGCACAAGCAAGAGAGAAGGAAAAGCAGGCTTCCCGCTGAGCAGGGAGCCCGATGTCGGGTTCGATCCCTGGACCACAAGATCATGACCTGGTCCAAAGGCAGATGTTTAATGACTGAGCTACCCAGGCAGGTACTCCAAATAAATAAAATCTTAAAAACAAAAAACAAAAAAACAAAACAAAAAACCCCTCATGTTTCAATCAAGCTTCCCTTATCAGCACTGCTATCCTCCTCTTACCGAGAATAATTACTGATGTGGTCCCGTCTCCAACCTCTTCATCCTGCGTTCGGCTAATTTCAATCATGGATTTGGCTGCTGGATGCTGGACTTGAATCTGAGAAGGAAAATGCAGATTGCCACGGAATCAGCACTACTCAAAGACCTCGGCACCCACTGTACTTGGTCCTGACTCTTGAGCTGTTATATTCTCTCCCTTATCCAGTACCGTTTTACCACAGCTTAAAAGATTTTAAAGGGTCTCCAAAATATCTAAGTGAATCCTCTCTCCAAGTCCCCCTCTTTTTAGGGAAAAATGCGTCCCAACTCAACTACTCAAGTTTCTCAAAGACAGAACAGCCTCTTTCATAGCTTACTTCCCGGGAGCCCCACTGTTGCAGCTGAAGTGTGTTTTCCAAAAGGACAGCTGAAGTCCTACCCTCCGGAAACTGCGAATGGGAATGTTACTGAAACACGGTCTTTGCAGATATAATCAAGATCTATAAATTAGATCATGCATTTTACAACAGACCCTATATCCAACCATTGTTGTCCTTATAATAGAACCACAACAGGAGAATGGCCTTTAACAACTGAGAAGGAGACAGGGGGCGCCTGGGTGGCTCAGTGGGTTAAGCCTCTGCCTTTGGCTCAGGTCATCTCAGGCGCTAGGATGGAGCCCCACACGTCAGGCTTTCTGCTCAGCGGGGAGCCTGCTTCTCCTTCTCCCTCTGCCCCTCCACCTGTTTGTGCCTGCTGTCAAATAAATAAAAATCTTAAAAAAAAAAAAAAAAAAAAAAGGAGATGAGTCCACAGGCCAAGGAATGTCACAGACTGCGGCCAACCATCAGACGCTGGTAGCACCAAATACAGATTCTTTTCTTGAGCTTTCAGAAGGAGGAGGGCCCTGCTGACACCTTGATTTTGCACTTCTAGCCTCCACTCTATGAGAAAATAAATTTCTGTTTAAAGCCACAGCAGTCCTAAGGAACTAACCATCATGTATATATAATTTTACGGATCTTTTACAAAATTGTTAAAAAGCAAAACGTTCCAATTTTAGTGTATGTGCTGCTGAAGCAAACACTGGAAAGCAAAATGAAAAGTCACACCTCTCGAAGAATGGCGTTGCCATCATTGGTCATCACAATGCCTCCCATTGGGTCCAAAAGCATCTAGGACAAAAGTAAGTCATACCTAAGTCACACCTGTTCCAGGTAACAGGAGAAATCTGAAGTCAGAAAGTTCAGGAAGGGACAGGCCTACCTTCATCATGGACTTCGGTCCCAAGCATGTGCGGATGATATCTGCGATGGTCTATCAAAGAGAAAGTGACAGACATGTACCACCGGTCAGGAGGCCCGTGAGTGTGTGTGTTAGAAGGCACGTTCGGTACAGGACTTCACATGCCCAGGGGCTGCTATTTCTCCCCCGGGAGCGATTTCAGGGTGGATGCAGAAAGAATTTTTCACAGGAAAAGGGGACGTGGCTTCTGGAGCTTCAGGTTCCCATAACTTAGGTGACTGCGGGTCCACGTGTTAGCATTTCTTCCCGTGACAGGGGCCTCCACACTGCACTAAATCAGCTCCGGGGCGGTTTCATTCTTTCATCCAGAAGCATTTGCTGAGTACCCAGCCAGGATCTACAGTGGGCACTAGGAATCCTAATGGGAAGATAGTCCTTCCCCTCAAGTTCGTGGGGAATGGCAGGCAGACACAAGCAGGTTACAAAACAACATCGTTAACAGAATTATGCCCAGATATTAGGCCTCATTGTGGGAGAGTATCCTTCTACCTACCACCATAAGAGAAATGGCCTGAAAGGACATTTTCTTCTGCCTAATTGCAAATGAATACAAAAGTACCAGGGAAGGCAGCTGGAGGCAAACTAATCAACTTTAAACTACTTAAAAGACACACTACCTTAGCGGCATTGATGTTTCCAGATTGAACTTTTCTTCCAGATTCACGCTTTGTGTTCTGGCCTAAAACAGATAAAATAAAATGCAACAGACCAGGATTCACCCACTGTATAGAAACTCTCATTCCCTGACATTTGAAAATAAAAACACACATCTTACAGATGTAACAAAGATCAACCCTCATTGAACCGTACCCTCTAAATACATGTAGGTTATTGTGTAGACGTACCTTAAAAAAGTGTCAAAAAAGTGAGTATACGTAATTGGGGCTACTTATGTCAACCCCTGGCATACAAAACAATCCCCAACACTTCAACTTTGGAACCCTGGTCATTGCCTTCCCACGAACCAAACATTCACGTATTTACAGCAGATTCATAACCTGAGGTCCACGAATGGGCCCTAGGGGAATGGTGAACTCCTGGAGGTTAGGAGAAAATGGGGAGATACTGTGTTCTTGTCTGGGAAGAGGCTCTAGAGCTATCAGATTCTCAAAGGACCGGTGACCTAAAAAAAGCATCAATCATTGCTTTATGTAAAAAAGGAAGGAGTTTGGGGGTTCCGCTCTTCCTACTTGGCAGAGGAATCACAGAGTCCCAGTGTAATTACTGACGTGCCCCCACGGTGTGCTCTGTAATCAGAATATGCTCTGAGAGGGGCTCGGTTTACAAGACACACTCACTCCACGCTTGGATATAACAGGAACGTCTCAGGGACGCCCTGCCGTCAGCCAGAGCTGAGCACATACTCTGACCAGGGGCCTCCTCGGTTCTAGCCACTAGTGCCAGGGATAAACGCAGACCTGAAAAAGGCTTCCCAATGCACCACTCACCCCGGGCCCTCCCAATGGAGACAAGCCAGTGGCTCCAACCCAACCCACATGATGCTGATCTCCCTCCTCTCTCAAATTACACACTCCCTACGAGTTAAATGGGTAAAATTTTCACGCAGTCCCATCAAATCTGCAGGCTCAGAACCCTCAGAATTTAGAGTCCCGTTTCAGGCCGCGGTAACTGAAATCCTGCACGGACTGTCTGGCAGACGCCTCGGAAGGAACGCGGCTTTGCCCCAGTTAGGTGAATCTTTTTTTTCTGAAAACAGTTATTTCCTAGATACAGGGAAAACGGAGAAAATCGCGTTATTGCATTCTGTATACCGAAAAATCGCAAGGGAGGGACAAGAGCTTGTAGCTGGGGTACAGAAGTTACCCGAAAAATGGGAACTGCCCAAGGGAAGACAATGGAGCTGGCCCTCCTTAGGGGGGAATTCAGGAAAACTCCGCAGGAAAGATCGCAGCGCGAGGACGCCGCGGGACGAATTACATCCAAGCCGGACCCCCGCACCGCGCCGCTGGAGGGTGACCCCGGGGGGCTGTCACTGAGACTGACCACGGCTTACCCCTGGCTGTGCGCGGACCCCCTTTTCGGCAGCTCACCCCGGTCACCTAATCCCCCCCAGCCCACGAGGACAGGCTGCTAAGCCCCCGTAAGGACCGGACGCTCGAGCCAGGCCATCCGGCGGGGCCCCGCGGCCACGGACCCGCCGGCCACGGCGCCGAGGCCAGGCCAGGCCACATCCCACTCCCCAGCCCCGCACCGAAAACCACGCGAGCAGGGGAGCGGCGGCGCGGAGAGCACGAGTGCCCGCAGCCCGGCGGCTCGGCCAGGGGCAGCGAGACAAGGGACCGGGCTCGGGGCACTCGGGAGAGCGGCAGAGGGGGCTCCCGAGGCGCCCGACGACGGGAAGGCTGCGCGGCCGGACCCGGGCGGGACCCGGCTGGGGCCCCACGGCGAAGTGCGGAGGGAAGGGGCGGAAAGGGGGTCCCTGCCCCGGCTTCCCCCAACTCACTGAGCACGAGCACGGGACGATGGCCCATCATGGCGGCGCGATGCAGAGCCCGGTACCCAGAGCTGGGGCAACCGGCAGAACCTTCTGGAGAGAGAGAAGCAGCGAGAAGCCCAGAAAACGCTGCCTCCTCAAGGCTCACACCTCAGCCCGCTACCCTCCGGCTCGCTGCCAATCACCGCAGCCAGTTCATTGACCGGCACGAAGACCGACCAATCGGCTTCCTTAGCCCCGCCCTCTACGCCAGAACGGCCGGGCAAGCTAGATGGAGAGCGCGCGGTGATGGCACGGGGAGGGCGCGGGCGCTTGCGCAGTAGGGTGGCCGCTCCCGGCCGCGTGCGGCGCGCAGGTCGGCGCAAGCGCGGAGGCCGGGGCAGTTGGCCGGCGCGCCACTGCGCATGTGTGTCAACTACGAGGGTGGGTGCCGGGCCGGAGGCTTTAGAGTAACAGCGCAGGTGAGGTGCCCCAGCCGGCAGGGTGTGGGGTGCGCTGGGGCCGCGGCGGGCCCTCTCCAGCCCTAGCTGCGGGAGGAGCAGCGGCGCGGGCCGCCTCGGGACCCTGGTCTCTGGGGCCGGCTGGGTGGCAGAGCCCTTCTCGGGGCGCGCGGCGAGTCCCCGCGCGCGCCCCTCGCGCTCCTTCCGCAGGTGCCACCCGCAGACGCCCAGCGCGCCCCCGGGGCTCCCGTCCCGGCTCCCCCGCGCCCTCCTCCTGCGCCCCACTCCCGGCCCACGGAGCTGGCGGGGAGCCAGGGCCTCGCAGGGCAGGAAGGGGGCTGCTGCTGCGGGATGGAGCCGGGCGGAACCCCCCGTTCGCGGGAGGCTCTTGGTGAAGGTTTGGGCGTAGTTCACGACTGCTCTGTCCTGAAGAGAGGGAGCAATGGTGACAGACCTGTTTCCAGACTAGGCGGGGACCGTGGAGCGCCGACAGCTCCGCGGCCGTGACATAGAACGGACCTTCTCCCACGCGTGCCCCCCCGAGATGCGCCGGAGAGAGCCCAGACTGTCGCCAGTAGTGACAGCGCGGGCTGTCGGGCGTGTAACGCTGTGATTCTTCCCCAGGCACCACACCTGCTGGTGTCCCGATGGAGCAGCTTGCTGGCCATCCCAACGGAAAAGGTGTGTGTCCAGGCCCTGCCCCCCCCCAACACACACACCAAAGCCAGGCCGCCTTAATTGCTCAGAATTTGGGAAAGTGACTCTAGTTGTATGTGTATTTTTTCCTGGTCTCTGTTAAGTGGAACGTATTTGTAGCTGTTCTACCGGTTCCCATTAAATGGAAACGTTGCTGGGGCGCCTTGCGGGCTCCGTCAGCAGAGCTCGTGACTCTTGAGCTCAGGGTCATGAGTTTGAGTTCCATTCTGTAGACCTTCCTTTAAAAATAAATAAATGGGAACGTTGCTGTACTCCCAGTGCCTAGAACTGGATCTGTTACAGGACAGTTGCTCGACACCTTGAGGGAATACATTATTCTTCCTTCGTTTTCCCTCTGACTGCCTAGAACACGACTTCATGTGCAGGGATTCCGGGAGACCTAGTGTTGGGAAGAGTAAACAGATACTCCGTTTGGGGGCAGGGCGCAGTCCCACTCGGTCCCACTCAGGGACTGGGAGGTGCCTGGAGCAGGCTGACTGCAGAACCAGCCACTTGACCGTGGGCGGAGTAGATGACTCCCAC
>PISX010019993.1:0-36843 GCA_004024625.1 Mellivora capensis
TTTTTGATATGATTATCTGTTTTGTGTGTGTTGAGTTTGAGAAGTTCTTTATAGATCCTGGATATCAACCTTTTGTCTGTACTGTCATTTGCAAATATCTTCTCCCATTCCGTGGGTTGCCTCTTTGTTTTGTTGACTGTTTCCTTTGCTGTGCAGAAGCTTTTGATCTTGATGAAGTCCCAAAAGTTCATTTTTGCTTGGAAACAAGGGCTTTCAATGACACACTGAACCACATGGACTTCATAGGTATATACAGAGCATTCCATCCTAAAGCAAGTTTCCAGGTTTTAAGTGCTCATGTGATTAGATGGTGCCTACCTGCATAACCCAGGACACTCCCCATCTCAAGGTCCATAATCTTAATCACGTCTGCAAAATCAATGCTGCCATGCAATATAACATACGCATGGCTTCTGGAGGTTAGGACATGGGCATCTTTTGGGGATATATTCTACCTACCACATCCCCCCAGATCACATATTTAGCAAGTGACTGAAGTCGATGTGAACCAGAGGTCTACTTAGTATTAAAGCTCAAGCTCTTCCATGTGTCTACCCCACCTTTCTAATATGTTTAATTTGTGAGAGCATATAATAATAGGAAAATAGATGAGGAAAAAATGTCTTAAGCAAAGCAGAAATCTATTTAGTAAATAAAGTATGTTTCCAATTTTCAGCATGACTTATACCTTTGGAATAAAATGCTCAAAATAGTCAAAGTTGCAAATCAATGCTGTTTCACTCCATATTCTAAAAGAACAGTAAGGGTATATATTCAGTATATATATACTTTTTACAATAAATGTAGATGAAAATTGTCAGAATTGCTCTAATTCATCCAAGACTGAGTATGCTATCCTGGCAGAACTGAAAGCGTTTTAAACAGAAAACACTCTCTTAGATCCACTAACACCTAAAAGACAGCAGAAGGGTTTCAGTACACCAGGCACACATTGCCCCTAATTGTCAGGAGTTACCCAAGGCTCATGGAATTTCCAGAAGAGGGCACATTGACTTCCTGCCAGGAGTAGGACTGTTTTTTTCTCCTCTCATGAGCTTGAATATAGTACCCATGCTTAACCTGGATCCAGGTATTGGCAGAACCTTGTCAGAGCTAAAATTGTCACATAAAGCAGAATGATGACTGGGGTCATGACAAATCACTTTAGAGCTAATTTGCCTGACACTAAAGCCCAACCACAAACAACAGACACACACAAAGAGTATGATTAAGGAATGCTTGCCTACAAAGCTGTGGAAATGTCAGAGTGGTAGCTGAGAGTGACTCTATTGTCTCATATTTTGATAACATCTTTCAGTTAAGCTAACTCTGATCAAAAGGTTGCTGGGGGTGGGGATAAAACCACAGGCCTAACATGGTGTCACTTAGACCAAGTTCCCAAGTTCCCATAATCTCACTGAAGTTTCAATCTCCCACAAAAATGTACTCTTAACAGGTCAGGAATCTTCTGGTGGGTACCAATGAGTATGTCACTTGGGCTGTCTCTAGTCCCTAAAGAAAAATGTGATAATCTGTATGACAAGCCCCCTTGCCTTTCTCTCTAAGAAAGCCCCATCTTGCCTGAAACAATCATTTTCTTTTGTTGACAACTTTCTTGCCTCACCCTCCTGCTACAAAAACTTTCCATTTTGTACATCTTCTCAGAACCCCCTCTACTTGCTAGACGCGTTGCTGCCAAATTCGTGAGTTACTTAATAAAGTTAGATCTTTAAAAAAAAAAAAAGAAATGTTTGCTTTTGACTTCACCAATGAAATCCCATATCCAATGATGATTTATTCACTTATGTATTCAATATTTATATTAGGTATTTTGAAGTGGCCATCACTGGGCAAGAGTTTGGAATCAGCGCAAAGCATGCCATGGTCTTTGTTCTCAAAAAGCTCATGGTCTAATTGGGGAATTTTAAGCCATATAAAAGGATAAGGATGACCTGCTCAAGGTAGGAATTAGTAAATATCTCTTGAATAATTGATAGAATCATATTGAAAACATGTGAAAAGATGCTCAATATCATTAGTCACTAAAGAAATGCACATCAAAACCACAGTCTAATACCACTTCATACCCAACAGGATGGCTCCAATTTCAAATAAAGGAAAACAACAAATATTTATAAGAATCTAGAGAAACTAGAGGCACCTGAGTGGCTCAGTCAGTTAAGCATCCAACTCTTGATTGCAGCTCAGGTCACAATCTCAGGGTCATGAGATCAAGCTCCAAGTCAGGCTCTACACCGAGCATAGAGTCTGCTTAAAATTCTCTCTCTCCCTCTCCCTCTGCCCCTCCCCACTGGCTCATGCTTGCATGCTCTCTCCCTCTCTAAAAAAATATAGAAGAACTAGAATCTTCATACATTGTTGGTGGGATTATAAAATGATTGCAGCCCCTTTCGAATATAGTTTCCTCAAAAAATTAAACAGAGTTACCAGATGACCTAGCAATTCCAGTCCTGGTGGAATTTATTCAAGTTCTTTTAATGAGGTATGTGAATCATGGGGTATATGGAGTAATGCTGTATATATACGCCTAGGTGTGTGTCTGAGTGTGTGTATATAAATAAAAAAATTGAAAATAGGTATTCAAACAAAAACTTGCACATGAAAATTCATAGCATTATTCATGATAGCTGAAAAGTAGAAACAACTCATTTGTCCATAAACTGATGAATGGATAAACAAAGGGAGTACACCCATATAAAAAAAATCTGAAAATTCTGGGGTGCCTGGGTGGCTCAATGGGTTAAATCCTCTGCCTTCGGCTCAGGTCATGATCCCGGGGTCCTGAGATTGAGCCCCACATTGGGCTCTCAGCAGGGAGCCTGCTTCCTCGTCCTCTCTCTCTGCCTGCCTCTCTGCCTACTTGCGATCTTTGTCTGTCAAATAATTAAATAAAATCTTGGGAAGCCTGGGTGGCTCAGTCGGTAAAGCAGCTGCCTTCGGCTCAGGTCATGATCCCAGCATCCTGGGATCGAGTCCCACATCGGGCTCCTTGCTCGGCAGGGAGCCTGCTTCTCCCTCTGCCTCTGCCTGCCACTCTGTCTGCCTGTGCTCGCTCGCTCTCTCCCTCTCTCTCTGACAAATAAATAAACAAAATCTTATAAATAAATAAATAAAATCTTTTAAAAAAAGGAAATATGATTCTGCAATAAAAAGGAATGAAGTCCTAATACATGCTATAACATGGATAAACCTTGAAAACATTATGCTAAGGGAAATAAGCCTTACACAAAGGGACAAGTAGAGTGTGAGTCCATTTATATGAAATAGCCAGAAGAGGCAAATCCATACAGACTGAAAGTAGATTAGTGGTTGTCTAGGGCTAGGTTTGTTGAGGGAAATTGGAGGGTGACAGCTAGCAGATACAGGGCTTCTATTTGGGATGATGAAAATATTCTCAATTTATGATGGTGATGGTTGCAGAGTTCTGTGAATATACTAAAAACCACTGAATTATATACTTTAAAATGGTGAATTCTGTGGTATGTGAATTATATCTCAAATAAAATTATTATTAAAAATATCCTATTAAGGGGTGCCTGGGTGGCTCAGTGGATTAAAGCCTCTGCCTTCGACTCAGGTCATGATCTCAGGGTCCTGGGATTGAGCCCCACATCGGGCTCTCTGCTCAGCAGGGAGCCTGCTCCCCCCTCTCTCTCTCTGCCTACTTGTGATCTCTGTCAAATGAATAAATAAAATCTTTAAAAAATATATCCTATTAAATTCTTCTAATGGGCCAGGAACTTTGCTCAATTATTTACACCCATTTTCTCCTTTGAAAGTCTGACTATAACCTTGTAAAGAGGTGCCGTATTTCATTCCATTTTATAGTTAAAGGAAATTGCAGCTTAGAACTGGTCCTGTATCATCTTGCTAATTGTCAGTGGAACTCAGATTCAAACCCAGTTAGCCTGGCACCATAGTCCACTCTTTTATTCTCCTTGCTGGACTGAATAAACTCTTCTGATCAGAGGTGACTTGGTAACACAATTTGGGGACTAGGTCCAGACATAAATGGAGAGCTCTATGGGAAGGTACTTGAGAAATAATGGAAAGCGTCATGTAATCTGGGGTCACACATCTGTGCTTAGCTTCTGTTCCTGCCTCCACCAAGCACCATGTGACTTAATAGGTGTCAAAGACTTGTAACTTCTCTGACTTTAGTCTCTGACTCCATAAAGGGAATATAAATAGTCAGAACTGCCTAATTGTTAATAGCAACCAAAAAGATAATAACTGTGGCCATTCTTGGAACCCAGAGAACACTATGCATATGTTAGGGATCATTTCATTCACTGCTTCAAATACTTTTATACAAAAGTCTGGAACCACGTGCACAAAAATGTATGTATAAGGATAGTCACCAAAACAGTAAGAGCAAAATCTGGGCAGATGATCTAAGTGTTTACTAATAGGTGCATGTTTAAATAAATAATGATATATCCATAGTATGGAATTTTGTGTTCACTGAGTTGGTAGTTCTGTATGTACTGACAAAAAAGTGATAAAATAAAATTACAAAGCTACATGTATGCTACTATCCTATTTCCATTTTTTCCCCTTAACTATACCAATGATTTCTATCTTGATCTAGGTAGTGATTACATAGGTGTATACTGATGTTAAGAAAAGGCAATATATTTAATAATTGTAAACTTTTCCTCATATATGTCAATAAAAATTATATGTATACATATATACTATATATGTATATTTATACTTAGTCTGTGCACTGATAAAAGTTTTGAAGTATACACATCAATCTGTCAACAGAGGTTACTCTTAGGGAGTTAGATTGGAGAGGAGGGTAGAATGAAAAGGGGCTTTCTTATAATTTTCTATGCCTTGCCATCATTTTGAATTTTTCAAAGTAAACACATACATCTTTCATTACTTTTTATAAAAAGATCTTTAAAAGTAGCCAGGGATCTAAATCCTGGATTCTACTTGGGCTTAATTCAGAGAGCACCTGCCCTCAGACACTTTTCCCAAAGGGCGAATTTAGCAAGGTGAAGGAGATGCATGGGCTTATAAAACAGCAGGAGAAGCCTCCCACCCTGATGGTTATCAGGGTTAAGGCACACTTAAGGGTAGTCTCTGACCCCAAAATACCCTTTTTTAAAGGACTTCTGTTCATAGCCACAAGACTGTAATGGTACCTTCAATTACCTGCCACTCTTAAGTATTCAAAGGAGTATTTATATATGCCTAGAGGAAACCACAGCTTGAATTCAGATCCACAGTGGGTTTGCAAAACTCCTAAGAGGCCAGATATCTTCCAAGTTGGAGGCCAGCTAAGGTAGGGCCAAAGACTATAGAACAAACAAGGCATTAAAGTCACTTCGGCCCACTGGAAACCACTAATGAAGTACCTTTTTCCGAGGCCATCTTGTGATCTCCTTCTAGAACTGCAAAAAAGGACTGGCTTCATTTGAGGGCCTGGCAAATGATCACGAGTTGGGCTCTGACAGAATTTGCATTTTACCAAATATTGACATCTACTCAAATAATGAGGATAAGTGATTCTTGAAAATCTTTCCTTTCTTCTCCCTTAACATAAGTTGGTTTATGTGGTAAAATCAGCCCTGGACTAATGTCAACCTTAGGGGTGATTCTGGGTTCAACCACATTCCAGCTATATACTTTGGGCAAGCTCTTTATCTATCTGAGCTTTCGCTTCTGCTGCTATTTAATGGAGATGAAGTTGTATGGGGTTGCTGAGAAGCACAAATTATAAATATGAGCATGTTTTATACTAGAAAGATGTTCACTATAATATTAGCAGAGGTTATTTCTGCATGATAGGACCATAATTTTTTTTTCGTTCTCTTCACTGTGCTCATCTGCACTGCCCAGATTTCTACAGAAAGCTAGAGAGAAAAATAATATGTTCTTATAAATTACAATGCAAATAGTAGACATCGTTTCTATTTAATAAATTGGATTACGGAATCCAGTGAAATAGTTTTGGGGTGGAGAAATGGATTTGGGTTTGGCACACCAGAGAGAGCAGGCATGTATGGAGCAGAAGCATTAGTCATAGAACCTTGAATGAATCACTTAACATCAGTGATCCTCAGTCTTATCATCTGTAAAATAATGATAACTCTTACCTAAAAATATTTTATGATGATTAAATGCATGTGAAAGCACCTAACACGAGGACTGATTCATATAGTAAGTGCTCAATATGTCTGTTCTCTATACTTGGAAGGAAGGAAGAAAGAAGGAAGGGAGTTTAGCTCCATAAATCCGCCCTACCCAACTTAGTGTAAGTACTTTTTAATTAATATAGAGGGCTCTGATTGAGAAAATATAAAGCATTCTAAATCTCTCAGATAAAAACACATGTCATCTATTTCATGTCTCTAAGAAAAGCAAAATCAATATTTGAATTAATGGAAGAAATTAAATGGCTGCAGAAATAGTTTTTGAATTTAACAAGTTTCAACAAGAAAGTAGTTGGTAAATGATGATACAGAGAGCAACAGAGCACTTGCCTTTAAAAACATTCTTCACAAAAGTTCAGAAAGAAAAATCAATCAGTCTATTGCCTAGTGGGGTGCTCTGGCAGATTAGCAAAGCTAATAGACCTGGGGTAAACCCAAGCACCATTATTCATTTAAAAGTCAAGTCACCTAAGGAAATGTGATAAAAAGAAAAAACAGATTAGCAGTTTAAGTACTGAGCTGACTGGATTTAGTCTCTGTGGCTGGGTAGCACATGAAATCCTAGACTATCATTGCTGAACAAGCCCATAGAAACAGAGTCTACAACCACTTTGCCTCATTTTAGAGATGGAGGAATGGGACCCAGAGAAAAGAAAATAGCATAGTCAAGGTTCTTAAGCTAGATACATGGGTTGGGACTCAAGCTCAGATCTCCAGATTCAAACTGTGCTCTTTAAAAAAAAATATTTGAGAGAGAGCATGAGCTGGGAGAGAGGCAGAGGGAGAAGAAGCAGATTCCCCATTTAGTGGGGATCCCCACATGGGGCTTGATCCCAGGCTCCTGAGATCAGGACCTGAATGAAATCAGACACTTCAACAACTGAGCCACCCAGGCATCCCAACACAGTGTGTTCTTTTTAACTCCTATTCAGAGCTTAATGTCTAGCCAGCATAAAACAGTGAAGCAAATATATGCCTGCAATTATTCTCAAGGCCATATGAAGGAAAATTACTTACTACTACTCCCCTCTCCCCTTTTATTTACTTTTTGGAAGCCTACCTCTGTAAGTCTCACCTGGAATGTGGGTGCTCAGGGCTGAGCCCTACCACACAACAATGCTCCCTGACACTCAGACCTTCAATGTATTTCCTCATTACCCCCATTACCCTTGAATGCCTGCTTTTTACAGGGCATTTCAACTCACAAACCCAAGAGCAAAACAAAGGAGGAAATGGAAAAGCAATCTGTAATATCAACAGCCCAAGAAGATAGAAGCAGGATAAAGTCCAGTGGGTTTGAGAAGCCGTTCAGAACTAAGCCTAGGAGAGTGGTCTGAAACTATCCTCACACAGAATGGTTAGTTTGTGTCCTAGAGAAGATGGTGGAGCTTAAAGGAGGCAAGTAGGCCAGAAATAATACCTCCCTCATGAGATGCTGTAGATTTGTGCAGTGCAAGTGGTATGGATCCAAGGGTAACCTTGGAAAATGAGAAATTTACAGTAGCTTGTTTGTTGTCTTGTTCTGGTTTCAGTAATGGTCCATGAGATGCTTCTTAAAATTATATATATATATATATATATATATATATATATATATATATATGTTTACTTTACCCTAATAATGGGGTAAACAAATCATAACAACCATATCTCAGTTTAAAATGTCCTAGTCAAAGCTTGTCTTCATGTTTGTTAACTCAGTCTCCCTGTGCAAAATAAAGTGGCTGAGCTAACAAAAATTAGATAAACACTTCTCCAAGTAGGTCTTTGGCATAAATAGGCCAATTAGAAATAGGTCCCTGTCTCTTGCTTAACTAGCTCAGGTGATGTGGACCAGTGAAAGCTAGGAGTGTGGGCCCTGTCAGAGTTCTGAACCAGAGCATCAAGTGAGAAGTAGTTTCCCCTAAGAAGGAGGGTGCTAAACCAACTGAATAAGAAGATATCCTCCACATCTCGCTACTCCAGGTCTGGTCTTCAGGCCAGCAGACTTAGTATTAACCCGGGAGCTTGTTGGAAAAGCAAAATACTCCCCAGAGTGCATTTTAACAAGATCTCCTGGTGATCAGCATGCACACAAAAGTCTGAGAAGCCCTGATCTAGTAATAATGATAAAAGTAACCAACATTTATTGTTGTGGTGCTTATTGTTGCTGGGCTCTCTGCTAAGTTGTTCCCACACATTTGCCTACAGTGAAATGGGCTTCCCTGAAGGCCAAGAGAGCCAGAGGCGGAGAAATTGCTCAGGAACCTAGGAGAGCTGATTCCGTGTTTTGAGCCAGGTTTGAAAAGGTGTTACTTGGTTTTGGCCTCAGGACCAGGAAAGGCCAGATGTCTCCAAACCTTCCTTGAGATGGACAAATTTAGTGTGTAGGCTGTTTGAGTCAGTTCTTTAGGAATGGTGATGTGATTCCCAGATACAAAAGGACTCTGACTCAGCATAATGCTGAAAGTTTTAGCCAGTGCAATAAGGAAAGAAAATTATATTCATGCAGATATTAAAGGATGAAAAAACTTAAAATCATCCCTACTAGTAAATGACATGATAGTCTATATTAAAAAATCCAAAGGAATCTAGGGGGGAAAAACCATAAAACTTAATAAGCTTAACAAGGTCACACCAGACGAAAATAAAAGGATTGTGGAGTAGTACAAAAATGAAGCTTCAGAAATCTGACTGAACTTCATCTTGAATGAGACAGCTCCCCCAGCAGCTGGGCTGGGACTCTGGGAGTTTTGGAAAGCCAAATTTGCTACTTTCCTTCTTTGTGTGCTCACTATACTTCCTGTGAGATTTTAGATCCTTTAGGAAATGACCTCCCTATGAACAAAGGTAGTTGTTGGGTCTTTACCCACACTCCATGGCCCTCCTACAAATGTTACAGTCCTGTCTGATTCTTCTAACAACACTCTGAGATATTATCATCCCCATTTTTTACTATTTTTTTTACTATTACTATTATCCCCATTTGTCAGACAAGTAAACTGAGGCTCATGAAGAGGAGGCAGGTTGCTCAAGGTTACACAGCTATTAGGAATCAGAGTCAGGATTCTACCCCAGTTCTACTTCCGAGTCTGTGCTCTTAACCATCTGACAGTTGAAGTCAATCTGTTTTTCACAGATGTAAAAAGTTTTAATTAAACTACAGGATCTCAGATCCCTGGGTTTATTTGAAACATTAATGGAAAAAGACAAGATTACAAGATCTGCCTCATGAAGGCTCCCCTTCAAAAGAAAAACTATTGAAATATCAGACTCCTCCCCTAGCCAAAAAAGAAACAATAATAATAAAGGCACAGTACCTCTATGTCCTACCAAGAACGCTGAATTTAGGAATGATAAGTCTAGAAGGCCCGCTGGGGTCATTAATCCATCTTCAAGTCACAAACAGGGAAAGAGGCCTAAAGAAGGGTAGATCATCCTGCATGGTTAATAAAGCTCCACTCCTGGGGCAGTACTCTTTTGGTGCATGCTCTCCACGCACACACCAAAAGGTAAGGAGCCACTAGACTTGCAGTTGTAGGCTTAAACAAAAATTCCTGGAATCCTGTGTCCTAGGAGTCTAAAAGCGCTTCCATATGTTGAGCTGAAATTCTGCTTCCCTCAAACTCCCTCCCCATCAGTCCTGGTTTGACTCTCTGAAGACATATTCAGACATTCTTCAGACATTCCAATTTTAAAGCCAGGAAAATATCTGAGTTTGGGATATAAATTTAGCGGTCTTATGCCTCCCATGTGCTCATTTCCTCGGAACTTCTGCAACTTTAATTTATGCTGCATAATGACAGTTTTTGCTGTCTGCTTTTCTATGGCCCAATTGATACCTTCCTCGTCTCGAGTGACCAGTGCAATGCAATTTGACCCAGCTGGCTTTTGAGCAAGGCAGGCAAGAAAATCCGTTCGTTCCAGTAGGTACAATATACACATGGAACCCCTAACAATACCTTCCAATTGCAAACTGAGCTAGGCTCTAGATTCCCAAAACGCAGGAGTCACTTGGGAAAGAAACAGATGATTATAGGGACTGATGCTCTTTTGTACAAGCTCATTTTCTAGTGCCTTCTGCACTTGATCTGTGTAGAAAAAACCTCATTAGGTATGTTAGGAAGTTGAAGCTTCTGCCTCAGTATAGGTACATGTATGGAGCTTCACAGGTCTACAGTCATGCTCTAAATGTGCCTTGTTGGCATTCAAAGCAACCTCCCTACATGAGCTTGGCCACAGAATCCAGAATCTCTGAGTGCAAGGGAATGAGGAAGAGAGCATCCACTTGAAAGCTCCCATGCAGGGCAGGATTTTTACCTACAAGATCTCCAATAAGCATCCATTAGGCCTTCCCCCTTTCCACTCTCCTCCTGCCAGCCCCACTTCCTCTCCCAGTGTACAACAGTGTGGAGAGGGTAATCAGATCAAGGGATGGCTCTAGGGAAGTAAAATATTTTACCCTCCCAAACACTCTTCAATTTTCCCCTTCCTTTTTGGCCCACATTTCCCAAAAGAACAGTCCATCTTTCTACCACCACTCATTTCTTATCCTCTGGAAGCCTGGATTCTGGTCCTACGTTCTTCCTCAGAACGGCTCTCAAAGTCTACCGCTGAACTTATAAATGCAAAATACAGTTGTTTTCCTATTTCTCAACTTCCCAGACCTTTATGCTTCTGCGCTCTGACACTGCTGACAATGCCCTCTTTCTTGAATCTCTTCTTTTACATTCAGAAACACTTTCTAGTTTCACTTTTCCTTTCATCTCCTGGGCCACTGTATTTACATTGTTTCCTCTTTTTCTCTAGCTGCCAATGTGGCCATTCTGTAACATTCTTTTCTCAGCACACCCAGTTTCTCCTTGGCTTCACAAATTCCTTCCACGCAGGTAAAAGAATTCCTAATCTCCACCTCAGATCTCCTTTTTGAGCTCAATACTCATACCTACTGGACATTAATACCTGGATGTCGCCCTGACATCAAATTCAGCATGTCCAAAACCACACTCACCTTTGCTTTGCCTGTGAAATCCGGTGGTCTCGCCATGTTATCTATCTTATTTCATAATACTAACATCATCTAGTGACTCAGAAAGAAAAGTCCAATCATCTGATTCTACTTCTTTTACCTCTTACATTGTTTCTGCTATCAAGAAGAGTTGATTCTCCATGTTCACTGTTTCTCACATCCTCCATTCTATTCTTCCTGCCACTACCTTAGCTTTTAAGATCTAAAGTATACTCCAAAAGCCTCAGAAATAATCTTTCAGTCTCAAATCTCCTACCTGTAACTTTTAGAATTATCATGGATTATCACTTTAATCTTGCCATTCCTCTGCTCCAACGGTTTCCATTCCCCCTTGCCTTGCCTAAGTATCAGCATTTTTTTTCCTCTGAAGAGCTAGATAGCAAATATCTTTGACCTTGTGGGCCATATGCCCTCTGTTGCAACTACTCAGCTATGCTGTTGTAGCATGAAAGCAACCACAGACAATTCATAAACAAATGAATCTCACAGGGTTCTAGTATATTTCTATTTATAAAGACAGGTAGTCAACTAGATTGGCTCAAGGGCCACAGTTTGCTTACCCCTAGTCTAGACTGAATAAATTCACTTTCCAGAAGTTTGACATCAAAAGCCCACCATAAATCTACAGCCTATTATTTACCAACATAAACCTTATTTTCCAAACAAGCTATAGGTATACTGTAGTTCTCTGAACATACTTTCTCAACCTCAAGCCTTTTTCCATGCTGTTCCCTCTACCTGCAATGCTCTGCCCTGCAGTCACTCTCTATATCAAGAGGCTTTGAAATGTGGGACATTAGATGTGCTGCTTTCAAGGACCAGAAATCAAAGCACACTAAAAAGACACATCATTTGTGAAGTTCATAAACCAGGACTCTAGAGGGCGCTCATATTAAAACACAAAGAGCACTGCCGATGAGTCCAGAATATTTCACCTGATAATTTAGCCCATATATCATGGAAATAAATGCCATACCCAGCAATAAGTTCCCCAATGTCGATACTGAGCCTACGGAAGGTAATGGGCAAAAGGGAGACATTTTGCCTTCAGGTGAACCGTGATGACTGTACAAACTTCTTTGTGTTGTGAATTCCTTTTTTTCCACCTACTTATGTTTCCAGTGTGTTTTCTTTTACACATATTATTACTTATTCTAGAAATATCACAAATGTAAAGAAAAGATGCAAGCATGATTGTGAATTATAAAAATGAAAAGCAATGACTTATTCTTTATATATTTCCGTGTATAATTTTACCTGATAAATTTTCATAATTATTACCTATAAACTACAGCAGACTTACTTCCACAGGACTTCCAGAAGCTACTCACTGAATAAAAGATCCATTCAAGACACACTAATTCTAAATTATTTCCATATCACTTTATTTATTTGGAGAACAAACAACCATTGCATCCACATTTGGAACACACTAGAAGTCTTCAAGTGGTCTAGTTCACAAAGTGTACTCAGCACCGGATTCTCTGAATGTTTATCTCTTTATCAAATGAGAAAGGACTACCATAGCTCTTAATATATAATTCCCGATGAAAAGTTAAACATCACTATCAAGTATTAGTTTGACTCTAATAATCACTTCTGTCCCAAGGAAAGACACATTCCTTAGGACAATTCCATAGAACACAAAAACGATTCTTATTTTAAGCATTTCACTGACTGTTTTTAGGTCTGCATAACAAACAGTAGAGTGGACCCAATTCTCTTAAACTGAACTAATTTAAAGATTTTATTTTTATTTATTAGAGAGACAAAGAGAGAACACAAGCTGGGGGATATGGAGAGGGAGAAGCAGGTTGCCCAATGAGCAGGGAGCCTGATGTGGGACTCAATCCCAGGACCCTGAGATCATGACCTGAGCTGAGAAGCAGATGCTTAACCAACTGAGCCATCCAGGAGCTCCTTAAGTTGAACTAAGGTAAATGGCACAACAAGGAAAGTATGGTGCCTATCAAATTGATTCAAATTATATAAAACCCAGGAGAAGATCAGCAAGACTCTCTTTCTTGGTGGGGGGGGGGGGCGTTGAAGAAGATTGAAAGAACTTAGATATGGGGCCTAAAGCCAAAACTATTATGAGCAAACTTTGGGATAGAATGCAGGATTGTTCTGGCAGGAAGACAGCACTGGTACCTGGAGTTCCTCTGACCCAATGTTTCCAATTAACTCTCCAAGCGTAACCTTCAGGGAAGAGGAATAGAATGGCCTGGGCTAGAAATTGGGATAGAAAATCCATGAGACCTTTATCAAGTATCCACACATTAAAATAAGCTGCATTTCATAGGTTATTTGGCAAAAAACACCCCCAAACCCTGCTGCTATATCTTAAAAACTGTAAAGGATAAGACCCACCAATACTACTCCTAGCAATGACATTCTGTTGACCTGCCTCCAGCTTTGTCTTCCATCCAAGTCTTAACTCACACCATGCTACAATGATTAGGAAATTTCATATATAGTGATGTGCTTTCATAGGCAAACATTACTGTGTATCTTGGGCAGGCCTTGGCCATCATGAGTGGAACTGATATATACAGCCAATAGTATTAGTTTTGTTTCAACCTCTTGAAGGCAGTAGACTGTGCTAATACAGACATATTTTTTTCTGAGTTAAGGCAGTTTCTCAACTGGATTTTTCCATTTTTATCTCTGGAGTATTTATCGTTATTGAATGCTTTAAGTAGCATTCCCTATTATCCAATGCTGAGCAGAATTATGGGAAAACTAATTGAAAGATGAGATTTTTCAAGGTTCTTACTTCAGTCCCTTCAAGAAACGCACGAGAAGCTGCTCTTCATTTCCCAGAGACAGGATAAGAATCAACAGTCACATTAAGATCCACAGACTTGGGGGGCACCAGGATGGCTCAATTGGTTAAGCATCTGACTCTTGGTCTCAGCTCAGGTCATGATCTCACAGTCATGAGTTCAAGCTCCACAATGGGCTCTACACTTGGCATGGAGCCTACTTAAAAAAATCCACAAGCTTGGCAATATCCTCCCTGTTTGGGAGTTCAAAAACTCTATGCAGAGGATGGTAAAACAATTACCAGGAATGATTAGAAGAGCACTTAGTGCACAAAAACAGACACATAGATCAATGCAACAGAATAGAAAACCCAGAAATGGACCCACAACTATATGGGAAACTAATCTTTGACAACGCAAGAAAGAACACCCAATGGAAAAAAGAGAGTCTCTTCAACAAATGATGTTGGGAAAACTAGACAGCAGCACGCAGAAGAATGAAACTGGACCATTTTCTTACACCGTATACAAAAATAAATTCAAAATGGATGAAAGACCTAAATATGAGATGGGAAACTATCAAAATTCTAGAGGAAAACACAGGCAGCAATCTCTTTGGACTTGGCCATAGCAATTTCTTACTAGACATGCCTCTGAGGGTAGGGAAACAAAAGAAAAATGAACTATTGGGACCTCATCAAGATAAAAAGCTTCTGCACAGTGAAGGAAACAACCAACAAAACTAAAAGGCAACCTACAGAATGGGAGAAGATATTAGCAAAATGACATGTCAGATAAAGGGCTAGTACCCAAAATCTGTAAAGACCTTATCAAACTCAACACTCAAGTAACTAATTATCCAGTTAATAAATGGGCAGAAGATATGAATAGATACTTTTTCCAAAGATGACATCCAGATGGCTAACAGGGACATGAGAAGGAGAAGGTGCTCAACATCACCCATTAGGGAAACATGAATTAAAACCACAATGAGATAGCACCCCACACTAGTCAGAATGGCTAAATTAACAGCACAGGAGACAATAGGTATCGGTGAGAATGGGGAGAAAGGGGAACCCTCCTACACTATTGGTGGGAATGCAGACTGGTACAGCTACTCTGGAAAACATTATGGAGGTTCCTCAAAAAGCTAAAACATAGAACTACCCTATGATTTTACAATTATGCTACAAGGTGTTTACCCAAAATATTCAAAAATACACATTTGAAGGAGTACACGTACCCTGATGTTTATGGCAGCATTGTCCACAATAGCCCGAATGGCATCAACTGACGAGTGGATAAAGAAGTTATATATGTGTATATATAACTCAGCCATCAAAAAGAATGAAACCTTGCCATTTGCAACAACATGGATGGAGTTAGAGTGTATTATGCTAAGTGAAATAAGTCAATCAGAGAAAGGCAAATATCAGATGATTGCACTCATATGTGGATTTTAAGAAACAAAACACTTGAACATTAGGGAAGGGGAGAAAAAGAGAGAGAGAGAGAAAGGGAAACAAATCATGGGAGACTTTTTAAAGAAAGATTTTATTTACTTGACAGAGGGAGAGAGGTCACAAGTAGGCAGAGAGGCAGGCAGAGAGAGAGGGGGAAGCAGGCTCCCCACTGAGCAGAGAGCCCGATGAGGGGCTCGATCCCAGGACCCTGAGATCATGACCTGAGCCGAAGGCAGAGGCTTAACCCACTGAGCCACCCAGGCGCCCAAGAGACTTTTAACTATAGAAAACAAACTGAAAGTTGATGGAGGGAATTGGTTGGGGATGGGATAGAAGGGTGATGGACATTAAGGAGGGCACTTGTTATGATGTGTACTGGGTGTCATATAAAAATGATGAGCCACTGAACTCTACTCCTGAAACCAACATTGAACTATATGTCAGTTGAGTAGAATTTAAATTTTAAAAAATAGAAGAACCCTTGGCAAATCCCATATCCTATTCTGGCTTCTTTTGGGAGTGGGTACCATGATAGCCTTCAATTAGAGAATGATAAAACTTGGAGCAAAGTAGCAGATAGGACTATCCTGGGTAGAGTGAAGGGCTCTGTCATGTTCTCACCTCACCCCTAGTGGAGGGTGTCACAGTGCTGTGATTAGATGGAACTTTTCTAGGGAAGATTAAAGCAAGGAATTATTCAAAGCTGAAAGGAAGTTGTGAAGGGTCCTTTTCCCTTTCTTTTTTTTTGAGCTTTGGAAGTCAATAGAAGTATCTTTGGCTTTGGAGAGCTAAGAAAACAAGTCAGGGCCCAGATAGCAGAGGGTAGGGAGCTAGATTCTTAAGACTGCCTACAGGCCTTAAAGAGGATAGAGAAGAAAAATACGAGTTTTCCCTCTAGGTTGCCCATCCCAACTCATCAAAGAAAAGAAAGTGGGGTTTCAGGAGGAAAAAACATGGCTTAGGAATAAAACCATGTTTAGTTGGAATATCTTATGCATGTATCTGGTCTCCCAGGAGCCTTACATGAATGCCAGATTGGAAGCCCCATCAACCAAAAGAGGGATCCCCTTCCCCAATAGTTCACATTCATACTCTGGAAACCTTTACCTAAGACTGTACTTTTGTAGCCTGAAGAGTAGGTTCATCAACCAGGGCTCTAACCAAGAAAGAAATCAATGCTTAGGAAGAACAGTGCAGACTTGTTTCACTGAAACAATATAATCGCAACACAAATTCAGTAAACCTGATACACAGCAACTACAGGTTTTGAAGAAGGCACAGGATGGGATTTTTTAAATATAATTTTACTGACTTTCAAAATAGCTGTTACTATTACTAAACTGTTGCTATTACCCACAATCTCTAGAATTTGCACACAGACTGTTTTCTGTAGAAAGTTTACATTGTGCCTGATATATGTAAAGGCAAAGGGTTATTATGAGATTATAGAGAAAATTGTTCATACTTGTTCACCAGATCAATATGAGGCTGTGTCCAAGTCACTGAATTTGTCCTTCAACTTGATATTCTTAAGAAATGTGCAACTCAAACTGAAGAGATATTCTCACAAAACGTTGAGGTTGATAACACTTTAGGGTTCGAATCCGTTATATAGCATTCCCCATATTTTCTTATCTATTTTTATTGTCTGGGACTTTCATCTGAATAGTCATAGACATGAGACTATTGCAAATCAAGTTTTCAGTTGCCATTGTGCTTTGTATTTTTTTTTAATTTGACAGAGAGAGATCACAAGTAGGCAGAGAGAGAGAGAGAGAGAGGGAAGCAGGCTCCCTGCTGAGCAGAGAGCCTGATGTGGGGCTCGATCCCAGGACCCCGGGATCATGACCTGAGCCGAAGGCAGATGCTTAACCCACCGAGCCACCCAGGCGCCCCTGTGCTTTGTATTTTAAATGAATAAATACAACTCCCTCTCCAACAAAAACATTTCCCTTTAAGGAGCTAGTAGACAAGTGGTACATACACCACACGCCCCACAAGGGTCTGCTCAGTGGGGGAAATTTTCAATGGAACAGAAAAAAAGGAAGTTTGGAACCTCATTGCCTTCCTTTCATTCCATTAGTTGCCACTGTCTTATTACTTCCTTAGGAACCATGATTTACATTTCTATAATTTGTTGGTTACATGTAACTACCATGAAAGATATTTGTTTTTAATTTTTAAAGAAAATACACACATACAGGGAGAAGTCAGAAACAGACTTGTGTGCTGGTTCTCAATGTAGATTCTTCTTCTTAGTCACCTTGCATAGACAAGGTACCGTGAGTCTCCCCATCTAGCTTGTTGACAGGGCTTGCATGGCTCTTCTGCTTTGAACATACCACTGAGACCTATGAGCTGGCTAGGGAGAAGGTATCAAGGTAACCAAAACTCCCAAGGGCCACCCAATTCAATTTCATGCTTCTGTAGGAGTAGACCTGGGAGTTCCTATCTTCTGACTATGCCTGAATTGGTAACTGATAGCCACTCACTCACCCTTTTTCTTTTTATCTTTCTAGCACCAAGAATGAATGTCTATTTCCCACATTCCAACACAGGGCAGTCAGGAAAGGTTTCAGTTAGTCTGTGGTCTGGTTATTGTTTATGAATGATCAGGGAGGAAGTTTCTCTCTGCAGCTGAGCACAAGAAACTCCTTGGACCACACAAGGCTGCTAAATGGTGTGCAGGAGACTCTCCCTGCATTCCAACTTCCTTAACCAGCTGACTTCCCCCATCCTACTTACAAGGATAGTGCCTCAACGACAACATAAAGGGACAGAGGGATTCAAGAGGAAATTAAAGCTTTCAATAACATCCAAACCTTCAACTTCACAAATGGAGATTTGGAGGACAAAAGATTAATGATGCCATGTAGCAGAATTAGACCAGTGGTGCCATGGGGCAGAATTAGACCAGTGCTGAAGATAAGTTTGCTCAGGATTCCCCTTGGATGACCCCTAAGGGGAAGCACCTGCTGCCCTGCTCTTCACTGATGACTGGTTCTCCTATATCTGGAATAAATATCTTCACCGACCTATCAATGGAGTTTTCAGTGGGATCCAAATAAAGTGGAAAAGGACAAAAATCCAATGCCCGGAGTGGATTGCTCTGCAGCAAAGTGAAGACCTAGTCACCTAGTTGCCAGTTGGCAAGGAACCTCACAAGGACAAATTGATGCCTCTAGAGAAAAGCAGTGAATGCTTAGACCTAAAAATGAGTGTAGGGTGCTTTGTATTTTAAATGAATAAATACAACTCCCTCTCCAACAAAAACATTTCCCTTTAAGGAGCTAGTAGACAAGTGGTACATACACCACACGCCCCACAAGGGTCTGCTCAGTGGGGGAAATTTTCAATGGAACAGAAAAAAAGGAAGTTTGGAACCTCATTGCCTTTTTTTTGTGTGTGCTTTTGACACATTATCAGTTTTTATTTAAAAACATGCTAAAAACATGGTGTTCAAGAAAGCCAGGACCAGGATGAAGGGCACGCACAGATAGGGCATCTCAAGCAGGAAAGTGCATCTGAACCCAGCAAGCGAGCTGGGCCGGCTCTCCTTCCCTCCAGCTCCCCGCGCTCCCAGGGCTGGGGGGCAGGGTGAGGGCATGAGCCCCCGGCTCTAGCCCTCAGGGGCCCAGAAGGGACCAGGCCTCATGGAGGTGCAGAAGAGCGAGATGGGAGGCCAGGGCCCTGGGAAGCCGGATGCGGGAGGGTGGACGGACAAAGGGGGGGCTCCAGGCACCCAGCTCCCGCCCTACACCAGGGCCCTGCTAGCTAGCACCTCCACCAGTGTGGGTGGGCAGGGGGCTGCAGAGGCGGGGACAGTCATTCCCAGCCACCTGGACTGCATTGGGGTCACCAAAGCAAGGAGGGATGGCCACCTGGGTCCACGTGACACCACAACATCCTCGTAGGAGTCTGGGGTGGGGTCAACCACCTCCTGGGGTGAAAGCCCCAGATGCAGGCCCATGCTGGTGGAGAGAGGGGGTGGAGAGTGTGGAGTGGTATGGAAAACTTGGGCTTCCGAGTCAGGGTGACTGGGCTTCTAGTTCCCATTCTAGTAGAAACTAATCACAGCCTTAAAACTGAAATGAGACTGGCTACTCTTTCTTTCACTCCATTGGCCACCAGGGTAAAGGAGTCAGCTCCATCAATAGCTCCAAGCAAACAACTCTCCCAGACAGAATAGGACTATTCATCAGTCAACTGTGGACAGTAGCCTTAGATGGCTACTTAACCTCTCTGAACCTTGGTTTCCTATTTATAAAATGAGAAGAATTCTCAGTATGGCAGGCCTGGCATGAGGCTGAAACGACAAGATAGCTAATGGGTCTGATACGTAGAAGTGTCCTCTATAGTCAGATCTTAGACTTACATTTCCAGCAGAGCAAAGTGGATCCCCTGGAGGATTTTCTACCTCAAACACATGCCACCGCCCTGACAAGAGATGATTTTTGGAATGCAGTAAATAAAGGGAACCTGGGAGTTTGGTTCCAGCTGCTGTTGGTAGGGAGAAGGGGCAGTAGGAACAGTTTCATGAACAGGGAGCCACAGAACAACAAGCCCCACCCTTTGAGGTTGAGGGCATTATAGATCAGCATGTGATAGAGAAGATAAGACACAAGGAGATAATACATCTTGCTTCCAGCTTTGGGGACTTCTAGAGCATCCATCAAAAACCCAGACTATTTCCTGGGAACTAGAATGTAACTAATGGGAAGATGTAATTGACTCAACTGCATGGTAACTGGACTGCCTGAAGCAACCATGCGGCAACAGATGGGTGAGGCCTGCTTGGAGTCCAGCCAAAGAAGCCAGAGTTGGACTGAGTCCCAGGTCTGCAGCTTTGCCCGAGTCCAGGGGTTCTGCTCATTTAAAAACTAATTCTCATCTCAGTCCTAGTATCATCAGGATGTGACACCTAATGACACTGACCATGGAGGTCAGCAGGTTGCCTCTACTCTGAGTCCATGCACACCAAGACATATCCTGATAGGAGCTTTGCTTCCTTGTGTATAGTTTCCAAAAGGGCAGAGAATGCAGCTGTATTTCTGTTTAAATTATACTGCTGCATTGTGGTTTGTACCGCTGGGTCTCTTCAGCAAGAATCAGATTTCCGCTTTGGGCCCCACACTTAACTCCATCTTGACTCAGATCCAGCCTACTTACTATTTCTTCCCTGTTGTCCTCCTGGGCTCTTGCATTCCTTTTTCTAATCAGTTGACACTGGGTGAATATTTGTGGCTTCCATTCCTCTCAGTTCCCTACAGGCAGAGGATCACATGATGTCAAAGCACCCGGAACAAACATCTTTGAATTCTTAAATGTGAGTGACACTCTGGAGTTAGGCGGGAGACATCAACACCCAGCCTCCCATTAGTGCTTAAGGCCTCATGACATCCATAGAGCTTCTGAAGAGACTGGAAAAGCAAACAGGTATTTGTCTTTTTTTAAGCTTCCTCTAGAGTCCAAGAGTCGAGGTGACTGAAAAAACAGAACTCCATCAGTCTCTTGTGAACCTGGTTAATTGAGTCAGTCCCCACAGCTCCCTTCCCTCCACGTTCTTTGACCCCATCTAAGTCCTGAACTGGTAAGACTAGGGACCAGCCCTGAGCTCTGGTGACCCCACCACCGAATTCCCCCGTGAGGCTGACTCTCTCTTGAACTTCATTCTTACCTGCCAGAGGAGGAACATAGAAGGTCTTGCGGTCCACCAAAGGAAACAGTGGGATTTCTTTAATATTGAATGTAAATGCTAAAAGGAATCTCATAGGACTAGTCATCCCAATTGCACAGATACAGAATTTGCAGCCCAGAAAAGTGATGTCAGTTCCCCAGAGTCACAGGGACTTAACTTGCAGAGCCAGTACTTAAACTCAACTCTCCTGGAGCACTTGGCTGGCTCCGTTGGTGGAGTATATGACTCTTGATCTCAGGGTCATGAGTTCAAGCCCTGTGTTGACTGTAGAGCTTACTTAACAACAACAACAAAAACACCTCAGTTCTCCTGGCTTTCCACTTCATCACACTGCCTCCTGTGTCCTCGAAGCTCTGAGTGACCAAACCCTGAACATATTCAGGAAGGAGCAAAGGAAGAAGTAACAGTGAGGGCCTGCAGGTCCTGGGGCTTTTTTCAACTCCTGAAACAGTGGTGGTTTAAGCAGTCTGTTTTGGATAACAGTAACTTTCAGGTAAATGCTTATTCTCTCATATTGCTTCCTTGATCCTTTAATCCTCTTCCTGCTGAGAAGAGATGGCTTACTTCATCTCAGCAGTGGAAGGAGACAAGTGGGACCTCAGTTCTCCCTTGGCTCTTCTCATTTTTTGGGGGGGGGGGCCTCTGCAGGGGAATGACTGCTCTATTCTGGTTCTTAAACTGGTGTCGACTAAGATGTAACCAGTCCCATCTGGCTTTTTGAGGTTATATACTCACCCTTGGAGCCTATAAAGTCCCTACCTACACCCACTTCCTTGGCCTGACCCCAGGCTTCTGTTGATCATCTCATGTGTATGAAACCTAGAAATTTCTGGATCTGCTGCATACCATGGGCAGACCATGGAGAGCCAAATCCATCTATCTAGCCACCTTCCTTCATCACTTGCTGGGGCTCTAAACGGGGAGTGAGGAAGAAGTCTCTTTGCTTTTAGTTTTCCCTGTGTAGTAGCCTCCCAAGTCTAGGACTTGAGCCTATAGATGGGGGTAAGTCTCCTGTGTTTCACGCTACCTTCACCCTACATCAATCTTCTTTTCTTCCCAATGTCTACTTAAGTAAAGGGGTGGACTTACTTTTCCCTTCTTTACTTTTGTGGTAGAGACTTCCCTTAGGTCATAGCCAACTCCTTTTTCTGGGGGCAGTAAGGCGAACGACTAAACCTAAATGGTAGAAAAAACAACCCACAAAAATTATGGCAGAAACCTCATGACCTATGTTGGCCAGGCATGGCTTTTGATTCAGAAACCTTGGGACAGTTAGGAACTAGAGCTTAGCAAGGAAGTAAGTACACTGGCTTAATATTCCCCAAATATTATACCTACCCCACAGATAAAAGCAGGGATGCTCTGGTCAAAACAGGAGATTGGACCCTGGGATGGCCAATCAGTATCCCTCCCTCAGTGATGGCCCTGAAAGTATGTCCAGGATTTACTAGGATCCCATGGAACACAGTTGGAAAAGGACCGCAACTAGATAACCCTGGAGAAGTCCCTTACCCTTTCTGGACTTCAGTTTCCTCTACTGAAAAATGGGGAACACAATCTAAATAATCTTTAATCTTGTCAAATGTTCTGGTCAAAATTTTTGAAAATATACACACAGAAAAAAACTCTGCTTAGCAATACAGCTCTGCTGGGCAAAACTGTTTCTTTTCTGATGATTCAGGAGATGCTAAAGATCTTCAGTGCCTGTGGGTCATCAATAGGAACATCAATCCTCATGTCCTGGAGCTATACCAAAATGTGGATTTGTAGGAATTTCCAATTGATTGAATACTAAATAAATTGTTTGCCACAGTCACTTTCATTTACTTTATCCTTGAACTTCACTTAAAAAAAATTGACAAGATTTGTGTTTATAAATTAATTTGCAAGGTATGTCCATATAATTCATTTACATTTTTTATCCTGGATATATTTTAAGATTTACATATCTGATGTAGCTATAAAAACAAAATTAATACACAATGAACTCTTTCTCTGAGGATGTTACATGTGAACGTCTCCCCTCCATGGAAGAAAAAACTGCTTGAAATTGCCTTTGATTTAAATGTTCAACAAGTAAAATCTTTCTACAGTGAACATCTTATTTTTTTATTTTGAGATTTTATTTTGCTCAGGTAACATGGAGCTCTAAACTTGATTAAAACGTGTTTATGGGCTCTTGTAGGGAAGGAACTAAAGACAACTGCAGGAAAATAACAATCCAGAGAACCTTTTTCTCTGTAGCAAAGTCACGCTTCATTCCAACCTGTAAAGGTCAATCCCTGTTGGAAACAACAGTATACTCTTATCTACAGTGAGATAGCAGCTCCCCCATGAGGCCTCATCCAGAACTGAGAGGAAAAACAAAACAAAACAAAACAAAGATATAAGCAGAATTTCAAGTGTAAGATCTCACTTACCTAAGTATGTCCCTTGAACCTTGGGATGGTATGAGTGTGGGTTAAAGCTTTGAGTTACTGCTCCTTTGGAAATATCCTGTTCTCTTTTTTGTTTTACTACATTAAATTCTCTGGTGGAAAGGAAAGTTAGATTCTGGTGAAATATTAATAAACTATAGACTGCAACATCTGAAAATGTAAATGATCAACTAACTTTCACAATGGTTTCCAAAGGGGATTGGAAAGGGAAGAAGGAGGGAAGAAGGTGAGGGATTAGGAGCAGAGGAGAGAAGAAAGAGCCAGCAGGGAAAGAACCAGAGGGAGGAGGGAAGGGGTGAGAGAGACTGAGAGGAAGCAGGGAGAGGAAAGAAAGAGGGAGCCAGTAAAGGGGGAGGGAGGGAGAGAGAGACAAAGGGAAGGACAACAGAGACAGAAGGCAAGAGAAAACAGGGAAAGAGAGGGAAAAGCCAGATCCAGCTCTGGGGCTCACTGGGGCACTTCATTTATTCAAAGTCTGTCCTCCTCTTGAGGACCTGATTCAGGCCAACGAAATTAATTGATAAAGCAGAAACCGAGGGTTTGTGTTGTGTGAAAGAAACAGCTCTGTGCTCTGTGATTGGCATGTGAGGGCTCACTGGTAATGAGGTAGCTGGGAAACCCAAGTTTCTGAAGGTTACTTTTCCAGTTTGAAATGAGAGCAAAAGGGACTGGCCTAGTTGTGGGACCCTTGTCTTCAGGCCAGGAGAAGGGCTGCAGAATCAATCGCCCCCAACCCTCTAGTGAGCACACTTTGGAAGCCGCACAGTGGTCTGCAAGACACTAGGCCTGTCTTTCTTGGAGAGGGGGCCACCCTGCCAAATGCTTTCTCTTTAGCACTCTCTCTGTTTTCCAGAGGCATCCAGGCCCCACCCTTCCGGGAGGACAGCACAGCATGACCTGGGATACATTCCATCTTGTCTCTCTGGCTAAGATCCCGGATTGTTCCTGCCTCATAGAAGGAGCCCTTAGGGACAATGTGGGCTCCTCTTCTACCCACAGGTCCCAGCAGGGGTGAGGCCCAGCCCTCTCTCAAATGGCTTACTCCTGGCAGACCCCTTCTTCATCTGTTCTTGCTTGATTTCATTTAGTTTCTTCATCAGAAGGTGACTCAAATGTCCCTGGCCTCTGCCTAGTATGGGCATTACATTCTGTTTAACTGGAATGTCCTTGAGCCATGTTTCCCCAGAGAGGGAAAGCCCTAGGAACATTGGTGAACACTAGTAAAACTCTGGCCTGTGACACTACCCTGGTTTATGTAACAAATTCGGCTGTGGCCTTCCTCTGTGGGCTACAACCCTTCTCCGGGGGAAAAGAGCCCACACAGGGAGGAGGGTGGACCTCCATGGAGTCCATGCTCTGCCCTTTCACATACTAGTTTGGGCACCCAGGACCCAAAAATTCCCTCTCCAAATGACTTCAGCCTGCTTCCAAGGCCTGCTCATGTGTCTTCTTGTGGGTCGTCTTCCTAGGGCCGACCACACCAAGGCACGTGCACCCTAGATTTGAGGGCTGCCAATGGATGGGCATTTAGAAGGGACTTGAATATGTGGTCTGAGGCATCCACACGCTACTGCAGGAGATCCCTCCCGAGGGGGCCTGAGCTGGGTTGGGAAGAGAAGTGCACCATTGCCCTCGGGCACAAAGCTCTGAGCAGTCTGAGAATTCTAAATTGGATCCTGCCCTCAAGATTATTATGAAAGTAGATTTGTCAAGGTGGAAGAAAAAAACATATTGCATTTAATAGCCTATTAGTGGGATTTATAACTTTTTAAAAAGATTTTATTTATTTATTTGACAGACAGCGAGAGAGGGAACACAAGCAGGGGGAGTGGGAGAGGGAGAAGCAGACTTCCCACTGAGCAGGAAGCCCTATGTGGGACTCGATCCCAGAACCCTGGGATCATGACCTGAGCCAAAGGTAGACACTTAATGACTGAGCCACCCAGGTGCCCCGTGATTTATAACTTTTAAATATTTAGATAAAATGATATGTGGACCTCCATTTGTAATCTTGTTCAAGGGTCTGAAAATGTTAGGAGGGGGCTTGCCCTAACATGCTGAGGATATGTGAATTGCTAAAAATCATATCTATTTTTTTAATGTTTCAAGTATTTATTTAAATTCTAGTTAGTCCTTCCCCTGAAACTAATGATAGACTGTATGTTAACTAAATTGAATTTAAGTCTAAAAACTTAAAAAATAAAAATATCAATATCTGTAAAAAATTTTTAAAGACTAAATTCTAGTTAGTAAACATATAGTGTAAAATTAGTGTCAAGTATAGAATTTAATGATTCGTCACTTACACATAACACCCATGGCTCATCATAACAAGTGCCCTCCTGAACACCCCTCACCCATTTAACCCATCTCCTCTTCATCTCCCTTCCAGCAACCTTCAGTTTGTTTTCTATAGCTAAGAGTTTGTTTCTTGGTTTGCTTGTTTTTTATTTTTTCCTTCCCCTATGTTCATCTGTTTTGTTACTTAAATTCCATATATGAGTGAAATCACCTGGTATTTGTCTTTTCTAACTGACTTAATTCACTTAGCATAATACTCTCTAGCTCTAGCCACTTCATTGCAAATGCCAAGATTTCATTCTTTTAAAGGCTGAGTAATATTCCATTGGATGTATGTATGTACACACACACACACCACTTCTTTATCCATTCATCAGTTGATGGACATTTGGGCTCTTTCCATAATTTGCCTATTGTTGATAATGCCGCTATAAATGTTAGAGACCATGTACGCCTTTGAATGAGAACCTAGTAGTGCAATTGCTGGATCATAGGATGGTTCTCTTTTTAACTTCCTGAGGACTGTTTTCCGGAGTGGCTGTACCAGCTTGCATTACCACCAACAGTATATGAAGGCTCCCCTTCCTCTGCATCCTCACCAATGTATGTTGTTTCCTGTGTTGTTAACTTTAGCCATTTTGACTAGTGTGAGGTGATTCCTCATTGTGGTTTTGATTTGCATTTCCCTGATGATCAGTGATGTTGACATCTTTTCATGTGTCTGTTAGCCATCTGGATGTCTTATTTGGAAAAGTATCTATTCATGTTTTCTGTCCATTTCCTAACTGGGTTATTTGTTTTTTGGATGTTGAGTTTGATAAGTTATTTATAGATTTTGGATACTAGCCCTTTATCTGATATGTCATTTGTGAATATCTTCTCCCACTCCAGAGGTTGCCTTTCAGTTTTGTTGGTTGTTTCCTTTGCTGTGAAGAAGCTTTTCATCTTGATGAAATCCCAATAGTTCATTTTTGCTTTTGTTTCCCTTGCCTCCAGAGACATGGCTAGTAATAAATTGCTACAGCCTATGCTAAAGAGGTTGTTATCTGTGTTCTCCTCTAGGATTTTGAGGCTTTCCTGTCTCACATTAGGTCTTTCATCCATTTTGAATTTATTTTTGTGTGTGGTATAAGAAAGTGGTCCTGTTTCATTCTTTGGCATGTTGCTGTCCAGTTTTCCCAACACCATTTGTTGAGGAGACTCTCCCCCCACCCACTGGATATTCTTTCCTGTTTTGTCAAAGATTAGTTGCCCGTATAGTTATGGGTCTATTTCTGGGTTTTCTATTCTGTTGCATTGATCTATGCATCTGTTTTTGTGCCAGTACCTCACCGTCTTGATGACCACAGCTTTGTCATACAGCTTGATGCCCAGAAATGTGATGCCTCCAGCTTTGTATTTTTTTTTTTTTCAGGATTGCTTTGGCTATTCTGGATCTTTTGTGTTTTCATACAAATTTTAAGATGGGTTATTCTAGTTCTTTGAAAAATCCTGTTGGTATTTTGATAGAGATTGCATTAAATGTATAGATTGCTTTGGGTAGTATACATATTTTAACAATATTTGTTCTCCCAATCCGAGGATGGAATGATTTTCCATTTCTTTGTGTCCTCTTCTGTTTCTTTCATAAGTTTTCTATAGTTTTCAGAGTACAAATATTTTAACCCATTGGTTAGGTTTATTCCTAGGTATCTTATAGGTTTTGGTGCAACTGAAAATGGGATCAATTCGTTGATTTCTCTTTCCACTGCTTCATTATTGGTATATAGAAATGCAAGATTTCTGTACATTGATTTTACATCCTGGGACTTTCCTGAATTCTGGTATCAGTTCTAGGAATTTATGGTGGAGTATCATGTCATCTGTGAATGGGAAAGTTTGACTTCTTTGTCAATCTGGATGCCTTTTATTTCTTTTTGTTGTCTGACCGCTGTGGCTAGGACTTCCCCTACTATGTAAAATAACAATGGTGGGAATGGACATCCCTGTCTTGTTCCTGAGCACAGAGGAAAAGCTCTTAGTTTTTCCCCATGTAGAATGATATTAGCTATGGATCTTCTGTTTACGACCTCTTTGATATTGAGGTATTATCCCTCTATCCTACTTTGTTGGGGATTTTTATGAAGAATGGATGCTGTCCTTTGTCAAATGTTTTTTTCTGCATTTATTGAAAAGATTATATGATTCATATACTATCTTTATTAATGTGGTGTATCACATTGATTGATTTGCAAATATTGAACCACATTTGCAGTCCAGGAGTAAGCCCACTTGATCATGGTGAATGATTCTTTAAATGTATTGTTGGATTCGATTTGCTAGTATTTTGTTGAGAATTTTTGCATCCACATTCATCAGGGATATTGGTCTGTAATTCTTTTTAGTGGGGTTATTGTCTGGTTTTGGAATCAAGGTAATGTTAGCCTTGTAGAATGAATTTGGAAGTTTTCCTTCCATATCTATTTTTGGAACAGTTTGAGAAGAATATGTATTAACTCTTCATTAAATGTTTGGTAGAATTCCCTAGGGAAGCCATCTGTCCCTGAACTTTTGTTTCTTGGAGATTTTTTTATTACTGTTTCCATTTCTTTGCTGGTTATGGGTCTGCTCAAATTTTCTATTTCTTCCTGCTTCAGTTTTGGTAATTTATATGTTTCTAGGAATGTACCCATTTATTCCAGATTGCCCAATTTGTTGGCATGTTACTTTTCATAATATCCTCTCATAATTGTTTGTATTTCTGTGGTATTGGTTGTGATCTCTCCTCTCTCATTCATGATTTTATTTATTTGGGTCCTTTATCTTTTCTTTTTGATAAGTCTAGCTAGGGATTTATCAATTCTATTAATTCTTTCAAAAAACCAGTTCCTAGTTTCATTTATCTGTTCAACTAGATTTTTTTGTTTGTTTCTGTATCATTTATTTCTGCTCTAATATTTTTGTCCCATCTTCTGCTTGATTTAGGCTTCATTTGATGTTCTTTCTCCAGCTCTTTTAGGTGTAAGTTTAGATGGCATATTTGAGATTTTTCTTGCCTTTTGAGGTAGGCCTCCACTGCTATATACTTTCCTTTTATGACTGCTTTTGCTGCATCCCAAAAGTTTTGGGCTGTCATGGTTTCATTTTCATTTGCTTCAATGTATTTTTTTAATTTCTTCTTTAATTTCCTGGCTAACTCATTGATTTTTTAGTAGAAATATTCCTTTTTTAAAAGTTTTTATTGTTATGTTAGTCACCATAAAATTCATCATTAATTTTTGGGGTGCCTGGGTGGCTCAGTGGGTTAAGCCTCTGCCTTCGGCTCAGGTCATGATCTCAGGGTCCTGGGATGTAGCCCCTCATTGGGCTCTCTGCTCAGCAGGGAGCCTGCTTCCCCCTCTCTCTCTGCCTGCCTCTCTGCCTACTTGTGATCTCTCTCTCTGTGTCAAATAAATAAATAAAATCTTTTTAAAAATACATCATTAGTGTTTGATGCAGTGTTCCAATATTCATTGTTTATGCACCACACCCAGTGCTCCATGCAACACATGCCCTCTTTAATACCCACCACTAGGCTCACCCATCCCCCCACTTTAAAACCCGAAGTTTGTTTCTCAGAGTCCATAGTCTCTCATGGTTCATCTCCCCCTCCAAGTTCCCCACCTTCACTTTTCCTTTCCTTATACTAATATCCTCCATATTATTCCTTATGTTCCACAAGTAAGTGAAACCACATGATAATTGACTTTCTCTGCTTGACTTATTTCCCTTGGCATAATCTCCTCCAGTCCCATCCATGCTGATGCAAAAGTTGGGTATTCATCCTTTCTGGTGGTTGAGTAATATTCCACTGTATATATGGACCACATCGTCTTTATCCATTCATCTCTTGAAGGGCAAAGAACAAAAACCTCCAGAGAACAAAAGTCTGCAAAACTGGTTTCCACAGAGCCCAGGCACTTGATAGGGGGCAGGGAAACTCAGCCCAAGCAAAACTGACTGAAAAACAACATGACAGGCCCCTCCCCAAGAAGACAAGCCAAAAGAACAAGAGGACAACCACAGGGCCCCCATAAAACTGTAAAACCCCAACATCTAGGGAAAACAATATATTAAGCTCCCAATATTGCCCCACAGCCTGTATATTTTGTAGGTACAACTTTTCTCCTTTTTCTTTCTTTTTTTTTTAAAGAGTTTATTTATTTATTTGACAGAGAGAGATCACAAGTAGGCAGAGAGGCAGGCAGAGAGAGAGGAGGAAGCAGGCTCCCTGCTGAGCAGAGAGCCCAATGTGGGGCTCGATCCCAGGACCCTGAGATCATGACGTGAGCCGAAGGCAGAGGTTTAACCCACTGAGCCACCCAGGTGCCCCTTTTCTCCTTTTTAATTCATTCTCAGTAGGATATTCTTTAACCTACATGTATTTGTGGTCTTTCTAAATTTTTTTCTTGTGGTTGACTTCTAGTTTCATACCACTGTGGTCATAAAATATGCATGGTATGGTATCAATCTTTTTGTACTGGTTGAGGCCTGATTTGTGACCCAGTATGTGATCTATTCTGGAGAATGTTCCATGTGCACTTGAAAAGAATGTGTTTTCTGATACTTTAGGGTGAAATGTTCTGATTATATCTGTTAAGTCCATCTGATCCAGTGTATCATTCAAAGCCATTGTTTCTTTGTTGATTTTCTGCCTAGATGATCTGTTCATTGTTCAGTAGGCGTTAATGTCCTCTATGATTATTGTATTATTATCAATGAGTTTATGTTTCTTATTAAGTGTTTTATGTATTTGGGTGCTCCCATGTTGGGGGAATAAATATTTACAAATGATAGATCTTCATGTTGGATAGACCTCTTTATTATGATATAGTGCCCTTCTTTACCATTTATTACAGTCTTTGGTTTAAAATCTAGTTTGTCTGATATAAGGATGGCTACTCTAGCTTTCTTTTAACACCCATTAGCATGATAAATTGTCCTTCATCCCCTCACTTTCAATCTGCAGATGTCTTTAGGTCTAAAATTAGTCTCTTGTAGGCAGCATATAGATGGCTCTTGTTTATTTTTGTTTTTGTTTTTTATCCATTCTGGTACCCTATGTCTTTGATTGGAACATTTAATCCATTTACATTCAAAGTGATTATTGATAGATATGAATTTAGTGTTATTGTATTACTTTTAAATTTGTTTTTTTCTGAGATTTTCTCTGTTTCTTTCTAGTGTTTGTCATTTTTGGTCTGTCTTTCTCCCTGAAAGACTCTCCTTTAATATTTCTTGCAGGGCTGGTTTAGTCGTCATAAACACCTTTAGTTTTTGTTTGTCTGGGAAACTCTTAATCTCTCCTTCTACTCAGAATGACACCCTTATTTTATAAAGCATTCTTGGCTACATATTTTTCCCATTCAGTGTGTTGAATATATCATACCATTCTCTTCTGGCCTGCCAAATTTCTGTGGCTAGGTCTGCTGCTAACGTTATTTGTCTTCCCTAATAAGTTAGGGTTTTCTTTTCCCTTCCTGCTTTTAGGATTTTTTTACTTATCTCTGTATTTTGAAAATTTTACTACAATATGTCTTGGTGTTGGCCTGCTTTTATTGATTTTGATGGGAGTTCTCTGTGCTTCCTGGATTTGGATGTCTGTTTCTATCCCCAGATTAGGAAAGTTTTCAGCTATAATTTGCTAAAAAACAAACAAACAAAAAAAAAAAACAAAAAAAACTGCTGCTCCCTTTTTCCTCTTTTCTTCTTGTGGGACTCCTATGATATGAATGTTATTACACTTTATGGAGTCGCTGAGTTCTCTAAGTCTCCTCTCATAATCCAATATTTTTCTTTCCCTTTTCTTTTCAGCTTCATTATTTTATCACCTATGTCACTTGTTACTCTGCTTCTTCCATCCTTGTGATCATCACATCCAGTCTGTTTTGCATCTCAGTTATAGCAATTTTGATTTCAGCCTGACTAGTTTTTAGGTATTTTATCTCTGTGGTAAGGGACTCCCTGCTGTCTTCTATGTTTTTCTCAAGCCCAGATAGTATCCTTATGATTGTTGTCTTAAATTCTGGATCAGGTATATTACTTATGTCTGATTTGATTAGGTCCTTGGCTGTGACCTTTTCTTGTTTTTTTCCCTTTAGGATGAATTCCTCCATCTTGCAATTTGTTTGGGTCTCTGTCTTTTTCTGTGTGTTAAGAAAGCCTTTATGTTTCCTGCTCCTGAGAGTAACAGCTTTATAAAGAAGAGATCATATACTGTCCAGGGCCTGGCACTTCAGGAAATGTCTCTGGTGTATGCTATGTGCACTTTGCTCCTGTGTTTTGGTTACCCTTTCCCTCACATCAGTCCTCTGCAGTTTCTCCTTGCCTGCAGTGGAGAGTGTTTGGACTTTGTCTGGAGTGTGGCAAGTTTTAACTAGGTGTGCTCTGGTCTTCTTGTTAAAAGGGGCTTGATCCTAGAGCTGAAGCTTTGCAGCACTCTGTGGTCAGTATACTGCATGCAGAGGCTTTGTGTTGGTCTTCTGGGTAAAGAGCCACACTCCTTCTTAGGTATACTTGTCCTAGTAAAGCAGCACCTGCAGTGGTCAGGGGAATGAGGCTCGGTGTAAGTGGCTCAGTCCTCCACACTTGGTGCTGTTCTACTCACTGAAATCTGTCCGTATTGATGGGTGGGGGAGAAAAATGGCGCCTTCCCTCTTCCTCATCCCTAGAGAGCAGAGTTGGCACCCACCACTGTCTGAGAAGCCCTCAGAAAAAAAAAAAAACGAACAATCTCACCTCATATGTCCCAGGCATCCCTCAGATCCATGCCTTCACCCTGCCCATGTCCAGGCCATTTGCCTGCCTAGCAGTGCAGTGTACCTGCGTTTTATCTCAGGTGTGCCAGCAGAGTTTCAAAATCCCAAACTTTAGGGATCCAGTGTGGCTCGGACTTATGCTCGTCCTCTGGGGGAGGGTCTCACTGCACTGGGGCTGGTGTCAGTGTGTCCCAGAAGGGCAGTTGCACCAATGTGCAGGAGCTTAGAGTTTAGAGTAAAGCACAGCAAAAAGCCAGTGTCCAGGTTAGCTGCCCTCAGCAGGTGTCTTTGCCCTCTGCTAAGGAATGGGGCAGTGTAATTTCACCCACAAGCTCTTTTATCCCCTTAGAGGCAATGCCACCTCTCCCAGATGCACTCCAGGAAGAGGAAAACATTTCTTCCACTGTGTCCAAGGGGATCCTCAGATTGCACCATAAGCTCCCAGGCCTCTGCCCTCCTTCTCCACAGGAGCACCATTGCACTCACAGGGTTCTGCACCAACCACAGTGAAGACTTCTAAAATTCTAGTCTTTGAGCTCTACTGGTTGGATTAATCAGTCCCTTTCGTTTTCCCAGTTAATGGTTTGGGGTAAGTGTTTTTCTTGAGTGATCCTCTGTGTGCTGTTCTTTCTTTCTATACCTTCCACCCTCTCTTACTCTCTTTCTCTCCTTTCTCCCATGATAAGGGCTCCCTCTGTCTGCAGCACCTATGATCCTTTTCTCCCCCACATCATGTCTCCACACTTACTACTTTCCACAATATGGCCTCTTCTCTCCCTCTAGTTGAACACCCTGTTCTCTTTGGCCTCAGATCGATTTCTTGGGTGTTCAGAATGATTTTATATTTATCTGTGCTCAAAGGATGAGGCAAGCATAGGGTCTTCCTACTATTCTGCCATCTTAAATCTCCAAAAATGACATATAAATATGATTTTTACTGTAGATGCAGTATTTCTTTTCTTGAATCTCTTTTGTATTTGAAATACATCTTTGCATCCAAGAAATCCATAAGGGCTCTGTCATGGGCTAAGTGTTTGGGGTACTTAGTTATGATAGCCCTAGGAAACTAACACAAGGATCTTAAAAGAAGACATTCAAAATGGAAGTCTTCAGTGTCCTGACATTTATATACCCCACATGGAAAAAACCTGTCTCATCCCAAAACAGCATAATTTTCTTCTTTTACATTATCTGAAATTTCAAGTAATGCCATTTGCTCTGCTCACTCCCTCCACTTGGCCTTTACCATTGCCACTGTCCTCCCTTTTAGAAAGACAACAGTGTACCTTGACAGCATGTAATTACTTTCCTGAAAAGACTCCAATGGTGGCAACTAGTTAGGTATATGGTTAATCAACTTCCAGATTCTGTCCTATTGACCTAATCTAAAATGTCTCCCAGAAGGAAGGCTTGCAGCCCTTCAGATCAGGATGCCATTTGTTACTGGGAATCTTTTTGGAATTTAGGTCAAGGGGACCCTTTAGTCAGCTTTTACTTATCCTCCCCTCTCTTCTGGCACAGTTAAAATTTCAAGACACGTCACTCAATACCAGAAATAAGCTGCTGACCTGACTGGATGTATATGTCTGAGTTTTCAGGAACAAAATATCCCAGAGAATTCATAATTTGTTTTGCCACTTTGTTGGTTTCTAGTTCTGAGGTAGATATAGTGTCAAAGTTTAAACTTCCAGGTGCCATTCTTCCTGTGTTATCTGACAGTACAATACTTAATTAATGCTGTAACTATCACCACTTGTCCTTTAATTAGTTTCCCTGTCAGATAGTCCTTATGTGTGTTCAGAAATAGAAGTGGAGAGGAGAGGAGATCAGGTGCCATTCATATAGAATATGATGTGGATGGTGCTCCCTACAGTTGTTTAGTGTGCCATCTGCAACCCATCTGAAGTGGCCCTGAGGGGATGGAGTGATAGAATAGGGGAAAAATGCTTAGGAGCTCAGGCTTTCTGAACTGCTGAAATCCTGAAAACCTGGGACCAACCACCTAATACTAATGGTAATTGTATTTTATCACAAGCTTGAAATTCAACCAGTGGGTAAAAGGTAATGTTAGTTTGAAAAACTATCTTTACTGTGAAACTATCTTTCAAAAAGAGAGAGAGAAAGTGTGTATCTCCTATTCAGGAGACATATATCATATTGGGCAATTATTTTATCAATTTAACCACTGAAGAAAATAAAATTTGATGATTTAAATATAAGAAGACATTAGAGCCATTATTAATTGATTCATAAATGATGTAGTGAAAAGACTAGCTTTGGAACCAAACAGACCAGAACTGAAATCTTAGATGTACTTAATATCTGTGTGGCCATCGGCAAGTCACTTAACCTGCATATCAGTTTATTCATCTGTACAATGATAGCAGCTTGGCACAGTTAGTATGAGGATAATCTATGGAGTGTATTGTGTACTACTGGAGTGCGTTGTATATAGACACTCAATAAACAATACTTATTCTATATGATTTGTGCAAGAATCACAAAGTTTCAGATCACTAGAAAGGAAAAGGTGTTAGGAGTTCAGTCATTATCAGGTCTGAACTTATATAAGGAGCTTTGAAGTCTCCAGGAGGAAGAAAGCAGCAATGTTAAGGAAAGCACTGGGTTGGTGAAGCCCCTTTACACTGACTTCCTATTTGAGACACAGATCACAAGACTCATGATTTTCCATCAAGGTCTTCCTCTCTACTTATCCAGGGGCCATGATTATGGCTTTTGAAAAAGCTTATATCCTGGGCTAGGGCTAGATGGAGACTGCCAGATTTGGAGAAGGGAGGGTTTCCATAGTCTAGCCCCTCTCACCATCTGCCCTCAGTCATGTGTGCACTTTATTTTTTCTGCCATACTAGCCTTATACTGTTCTCATCAGTAGACACCTGGCAGCTAGCAGACAACAGGCTATTCTGGAAGGCCAGTCAGTTTGCACTAGTAAAACTATCCAGTGGAATTGAGAAAGCAGACCCCTGAAACAAAAAAAAAAAAATCTCTCGGGGATCTCAAGAGAACAGGCACAGTTTTATGCTCCACTGGAAAAAATAAATATAGCTTCCAAATAGTAACTCTTACTTTGTAAAAAAAAAAAAAATCCCTAACCTCAGTCTAGTGCTTCTGGGTATTGATAGAAGGAGAATCCTAACTTGTTAGTAGAAAGCAAATGAAGTTCAGTAGTTTGTTTTCATTCTCATCCTCCCCACCCCACCCCCCTCTCTCAAGTTCTTAGGAAAGACTATGTAGATTATTGGTCATGAGATAAACTCCCTTAAGCATGATGTTATCATCAAAGTCCAAAATTTGTTCTCCAATATCAAAGTTTTAACTCCAACAGCATAAAATAACGGATGAAAATTTTGGAGGCACAATTGCTTTTAAAATAGGAAATAGTACTATTTGGACACACAGTAGCAGAATCTTAGATGCTCCACATTACAACAAACCTTTTGAAGTTATCTATTCAAAGTTTTGAACTACATGAAACTATGCATAATGGGATAACAGGAAAGATCAAATGACGGCATGGTACTGGCACAAAAACAGACACATAGACCATTGGAACAGAATAGAGAGCCTAGATATGGACCCTCAACTCTATGGTCAAATAATCTTCAACAAAGCAGAAAAAAATATACAGTGGAAAAAAGACAGTGTCTTCAATAAATGGTGCTGGGAAAATTGGACAGCTATATGTAGAAGAATGAAACTCGGCCATTCTCTTACACCGTACACAAAGATAAACTCGAAATGGATAAAAGACCTCAACGTGAGACAGGAACCCATCAGAATCCTAGAAGAGAACATAGGCAGTAACCTCTTCGATATGAGCCACAGCAACTTCTTTCAAGATATGTCTCCAAAGGCAAAGGAAACAAAAGCAAAAATGAACTTTTGGGACTTCATCAAGATCAAAAGCTTCTGCACAGCAAAGGAAGCAGTCAACAAAACAAAGAGGCAACCCACAGAATGGGAGAAGATATTCACAAATGAAAGTACAGACAAAAGGTTGATATCCAGGATCTATAAAGAACTTCTCAAACTCAACACACACAAAACAGATAATCATGTCAAAAAATGGGCAGAAGACATGAACAGACACTTCTCCAATGAAGACATACAAATGGCTATCAGACACATGAAAAAATATTCATCATCACTAGCCATCAGGGAGATTCAAATTAAAACCACATTGAG
>PISX010019994.1:8113-36973 GCA_004024625.1 Mellivora capensis
CCTGGGTGGCTCAGTTGGTTAAGCAGCTGCCTTCGGCTCAGGTCATGATCCCAGCGTCCTGGGATCTAGTCCCACATCGGGCTCCTTGCTCGGCAGGGAGCCTGCTTCTCCCTCTGCCTCTGCCTGCCACTCTGTCTGCCTGTGCTCGCTCTCTCTCCCTCTCTCTCTGACAAATAAATAAATTAAATCTTTAAAAAAAAAAAAAAAAAAGCATTTTCAAATTTGGGAACTTTTCAGCTATTATTCTTTGAGATATTCTTCTGCCCCTCTCCCTCTCTTCTGGATCTCTCATTATGCATATGTTAACATGCTTTCTGTATTTCAGATAGGGTATTCTTGATTGACTAGTGTTCAAATTTACAATTTTTTTCTTTTACACACGCAAATCTACTGTGGAGTCCTGGGGAAATTTTTATTTATTTTTCAACTCAGGAATGTCTATTTAGTTCTTTTTTTTTCCCAAGTTTTTATTTAGATTCTAATTAGTTAAACATATAGTGTAATATTAGTTTCAGGTGTAGAATTTAGTTTTGACACTTACTTAAAACACTTGCTCATCAGGACAAATGCCTTTCTGAATCCCCATCACCTATTTAACCCACCCCCTACCCACCTCCCCTATGGTAACCATCAGTTTGTTCACTATAGTTCAGTCTGTTTCCTGGTTTGCCTCTCTTTTCCCCCTATGTTTGTTTGTTTGTTTCTTAACTTCTGTATATTAGTGAAAACACATGGTATTTTTCTTTGACTGACTTATTTTGCTTAGCATAATACTCTCTATTTCCATTCATAATATTACAAATGGCAAAATTTTCAGTTTTTATGGCTGAGAAATATTCTAATGTTCATACACACACACACACCACTTCTTTATCCATTCATCAGTTGTTGGACATTTGGGCTCTTTCCATACTTTGGCCATTGATAATAATACTGCTATGAACATCAGGGGGGATGTAACCCTTTGAATTAGTATTTTTATATTCTTTAATTAAGTATTTAGTACTGTAATTGATGGGTTGTAGGGTAGGTCTATTTTTAATGTTTTGAGGAACCTTCATATTGTTTTCCAGAGTGGCTGCACCAGTTTGCATTCCAATTGTTTGCATAACAATTGGAATGCAAACTGGAATTGGAATGCAAATTGGAATAACATTGGAATAATTCCAAAACAACAATTCCAAATTCAATAATTCCAAAATAACAAACAAAATTTGTTTGCATAACAATTCCAAACAATTGTTAAAAGTGTTCTTTTTCCACACCTTTGCCAATACCCGTTGTTTCTTGTGTTGTTAAGTTTAGCCATTCTGATAGGTGTGAGGCAATATCTCACTGTGGTTTTGATTTGAATTTCCCTGATGATAAGTGATATTGAGCATCTTTTCATGATTCTGTTATCTGCATGTGTTCTTTGAAAAAATGTTATCTGCATGTGTTCTTTGGAAAAATGTTATCTGCATGTGTTCTTTGGAAAAATGTTATCTGCATGTGTTCTTTGGAAAAATGTCTATTTGTGTCTTCTGCCCATTTTTAAACTGGATTATTTGTTTTTTGGGTGTTAAGTTTTATAAGTTCTTTTCAGATATGCCATTTGAAAATATCTTCTCCCATTCCGTAGGTTACTTTTTAGTTTCTTTGATTGTTTCCTTCACTATTTAGTTATTTTATAATTTTTTGGTGATGTTTTCTTTTTGGTGAGACATTGTTCTCATTCTTTAATTCTTTAGACATATGTTCCTTTTGTTCCTTCAACAATTACAAGAGCTGATTTAAAGTTTTGTCTAGTAAGTCTAACATCTGGGCTTCCTGTTCAACTTTCTGTTGACTGTGTTCTTTCCTGTGTGTGACCATTTTTTTGTGTGTGTCTCATTATTTTGTTGAAACTGAACATTTTATAATACGAGAGTTGTGGAAATCAAATTCTCCACTTTGCCCAGGATGTTGTTATGTGTTGTTTTGTTTCTGTTTGTTGAATGACATTCTTGCAGTAATTCTGCAAAGTCTATATTCTCTGTCATGTACAACTACTGAAGTCATGGGTCATTTAGTTTACTGGTCAGAAATGATTGATTTTTCCCTAAATTAATATTTCCTTGAAGAAATAAGTCCCTGCTCTTTTCAGAGGGACTCAGTGTGTGTTGAAGCATGCCTCCAACATTCAAGTACTTTGAATGTATTCCTTAGCTTTCACTTCCTGCTTGTTCAGGGTCACCAATTCAGTCATGGGTGAGAAATTTGGGCCTACTCAGGTCTTTCTGAGCCGGCACACGCCCCTGCACTTGCATGGGACTTTCTCAATTCCCAAGAAAATGCTGGAGCTCTTCAAGATAACTATGGAATCTCATTCTCCATATCTTCCCTTTATTTTTTAGATGAGGCTCTTGTTTGCCTCAACTGTTATCACTGCCTTAAGCAGCTGTGATGTTAAGCAATTGTTATCAACAAGTGTCCTAGGAATAGGCTTTCCTAGTTAATATACTTTATCAGGTCAAATAATGAGAAGCTCTCTTAAGCTTTACAGGGATCCACCAGACAGATTAAATATATGGGGATGGGCTTTTTGAAGCACTTTAAACTTCTAGTGGCTTCCAGGCTGCTTGTTTTCACTGTTATCTTAGCTGCAGATCTGTGAGTTTACAAAGTTTTATGGAGCTAGGTGGAGAGGGATAGGGATAGAGCTAGGCAGAATGCCCCAGGGCTCTTGCCGTTCTTACTACTGAACTCATTGTCTTGAATAAATTCTCCTGAGATTGTCGGAGGTCTTTTGGTTCATTTAAGTTTTGATAAACTTAATTTTGGCAATCTTTACTAGCGTTCTCATTGTTTTAATGGAATAGGACATTTGGGAGGTCATAAGGACTCACATCCTAAAAATTGTCCCCTTCTAATTGTGTTTCATAACTTTTTTTTTTCTACTGGGACATGGCACAGGTGCTGAACCTATAAATTTTGGAAGCAGGCATTTGGTTACTTACTGAAGGTCATCTTCTCTACTCTTGGATAGTCTTTCCTTTAAACTCTATCCTCAAATAGCTCAGCTACCATCGGTGTTCTGAGGTCCTTAGAGACTTGTGCAGATGTTTTAATTTGAGCTGTATTTTTTTCCCCCTAAGATACCAAAATAAAGCCCTAGGATCATATTGGCTCTTGAGTGGCCTTGTTTAATTTCATCTGGAGTCCTCTGGTGCTGATACAGTAGGTCTTTTGAAAACCTGGGTAGATGTGTTTAGCTTTTCTAACAAAATCATTCTTTCTGAATTCTTTTATGGTTACAAGGATTTAAAAGATATTACATATTGCATAGCAATAGACATATTCTTGGTGTACGTTCTGTTAAATACTAAATTTAAGAAAGCTGATCGGTTTACCCAGGATTTCTCCAATGTTTTCTATTGCAACCTTGCAACTTTAAGTTCTGTTAACTACAATATTATCATCATAGTTCAATAATGAATGGGCAAAGGATCTTTTCAGTGGAATGGACTCTTTCAGAGCAGTAATTGTCATTGGAATGCAGGCATGTGAGAGTCATTTGTATTTAAGAATGGAAAAGTACGATTTAGTAGTTCAGTGACTGTTTAAAGCAGGGAAAGCATCACCATGAAACAGATGAATAATATCAAATGAATAAAGCATCACCTCTCAGTTGATTTCATAATCTGAGTTAGCTTATCTTTTCATAGAATGAACTAATGGAGAGAAATACACATTTGTTTTACTATGCTATCTTTTTTTTTCTTTTAAGATTTTATATATTTATTTGAGAGAAAGAGAGTGAGAACACAAAGGGATCATGAGAGGGAGAAGCAGGATCCCCTCTGAGCAGAGAGCAGACATGGGACTCAATCCCAAGACCCTGAGATCATGACCTGAGCCAAATGCAGAGGCTTAACCAACTGAGCCCTCCAGGTGCCCCAACTATGCCATCTTTTTGCATGTTCAGTCAAAACACAAAAAGAAGCTAGACCAACACGTATGTTAGTGGGCAATTCCCAGATTCCCTTAACCAGAAGAAACTCTTGTGATAAAAGTTTCTGTTTCAAGGCTGAGTCACTCATTCAATTCTTTCTCAATTACTTTCTTGGCAAGACAAATATGTTTTTGTATGCAAAAACTGGTGTTGTATTTAATTATCTCTGTAGATACAGCAATACAATTTTAATTAAGTTCTTCATGTATCTTGGAAGTAATCTGTTCAGATGATTCTTGGAACTTTTAGGTAACAAAGATACCTCCAGGCAATGTTTCAAGATTCTTTTTCTCTTCAGTCAAACAGAACACTAGTTCTTTTGATAATGCACAGTGATTCTATTTTATACAAAAAGTACATATATTAATCTTATACCTACATAGCTTTAACAGAGCTGTCTATATTAAGAACTCCTTTTTTTTTTTTGGTAATAAAATAATAAATTCCAATTTAAAAAAATTCAACATTGGAATTATTCAAATTCACCTATGCTCTTGATCATATTTGTTTCTGTAATGTGTGTGCAAATCTACTAGTATTTTACGCATGATTTTCAAACAATGAACACAGTAAAATGACTGGAAAATAACTCAAAATCATGATTTTTCCATTTTAAGATAACATTATAATACACCAAGTTAACTCCTTATATATTCATAACATCAAGTTAAATAGTATGTTAAAAAACTAGAAACTATCAAGCACAATTCAAATACAAGGTAATATGACTAACTTTAGTACTAAACTCAGTATTCTTACTAAAACCTATAGATTTTTTATAAAGAAAAATGGTATAATCTTGAGCAGATAGCTATAATAAGAATAGCTTTGCTTAGAAAATAAAGTAAGACCTAAGTTTTGATTTTATTTCTGAGATAAGCTGAAAGAAGGTAAGTATTGCATTGTGCTAAGAATAGGTAAAGTTCCCAAATATATGACTTCTTGAAAAATGAATTTTTCATAATAGTTATTAAGGTAATCAAATTTTCATTAAAAAATACATTCATTAGTATCTTTGTTAATATACATATTAATTGTATATATTTTTGGCTGTTCATTTTCAAAGAGAAGAATTGTTGCTAATATCACTGCTTTTAGGGAGAAAAGGAGAATCTGTTTTAGTCCGTTAAAGTATCCTAGAAAAAATAAAAGCTTTTATAAATATCAGTACAGCATGAAAGTTAAACTAACGTCAAAGAAATGGTCACTTCAGTAACAAACTAAGTGACAATTTAAGTGCATTTATTTCACAAGATGGTCAGCATCTTTCTTATAAACTACCATATCTTTATTACTAACATTATATCATTCTTACAAGGTCTCAGCTGAATATGTATTTCTATATCTTAGATTTACTTTGCTTTCCGAAAAGCTATAACTAACCTAATCTTTTTGCCTGTCCTGACCTCATCTTTTCAAAATTATCCCCCATTGATAAAAGCTCCTGATTTTACTTTTCATAAAATCTAGAGAATGGAAAGCTCTAACTTGGGAGAATTGATTAGAAAATTTAAGTACATGTTGTAAGATGGCCATTCCTTCCCCCCCCCGCCCCCCAGCAAATATAACTTTTTTTCCCTTAGCATATAACGTATTATTTGTTTCAGGGGTACAGGTCTGTGATTCACCAGTCTTACACAAGATTCACCAGTCTCACAGCACTCACCAAAGCACATACCCTCCCCAATGTCCATTACCCAGCCACCCCAGCCCACCCACCACTCTCTCCTCCAGCAATCCTCCTTAGTTTGTTCCCTGAGATCAAGAGTCTTTTATGGTTTGTTGCCATTCCCTCCTTGATCTACCACTGTGATTAAATATGCCTAGAAGGTGAGAAAAAAATATCAAAGATGATTATCTTATGTGCGAGAATTCTATATTCTTGTCCTAGCCTAGTTCACTTAACCCAAACAAAATATATCATCAATGCAACTTTGCCTTAGCCAGGTACCAAGCACAACCATAGTCTCTATATTATGGTGAGAGTGGAGGTATTTGTGTGCAGATTGGGGTTGGAGAGGGGGAGGAAGGGAATTGAAATAGAAAGCAATAGTAGTTATAGTTGAATTTAATATAGCTTAGTTTTAGAAAGTGTACAAACATGTGATCATGTGAAAATATTGCTAGGATATCTCCAGGAATTTGAAATAGGCCTGTTCAAGACAAAGCAACTGCATGCTAAATCTTCTGTCAACTGCAGAATTAAAATGAATAGGTTTAAAAACAAAGCTACTTCATATTGAAATCCCCCATGCCAACATGGTAAAAGTCAGAACTTCTCATAGGACTTCTGTAGGTAGAGTTCAAGATCATTTGAGATTCCATCTGCAATTGGTTTAATCTACTTGTTATATTATTAGTCATTATGCATTAATGCCAATAATATTAGTGCATTAATACCATTACTATAATACTACAATAATATAATAACAACATTGTTAATATTATTGTTTATAGTATGCTAATATAGTGTGCTAATAATAATATTATTAGTGTCATTCTCACACAGGCATTCATTGCAAAAGAATAGTTCTGGAACAAACTATGCTACCAAAGTGCAAGTATTTTCTCCTGCAAATCAGGATTAATAGGGATTTTTATTTTACATGTCTCAAATATCCTGATTATAGGAGTTCAGAGAGATGTTTTCCAGACCATCCTCACTACTATATGGGCTGCAATATCATCTAAAAAATTTTATATATATATATATATATATATATGACAATGTGTTTAAATGAGCATGCTTACATATACTACAGGCTGAATTCCCCCCTAAGAAAAGTGAAGTGGTTGTATGGGAAGTGTTATACCATACTAGAAAAACAGCAGACATTGGAACTAGGGAAGCATTAATTCAGATTCCATTGTGAATTAAAAATTTTCGCTATACTAGCTCTAAGTAGTTGCTCTTGGCCAAACAAAGAAAATAATGCCACCTTACAGCTTTATTAAGAGGGAGGGCTAAAAAGGTAATGCTTATAAAGACCTAGCTCAATGCCACAGAACAGATAATAATAAATGTAACTTCCCTTTGCTGTTCTCACATTAGCAGATAAAACCAGTCAACATTAGCTTTCTAATCCAGAAATAATTTAAATGTCTGGTAACTGAAGATTTTATTTCACTCAGTCTTTAGTGATTTCTTATTCTTTCATTAACTTGAAAAAAAAAAGCAATAATATAAGACACTATGCTATTTTAAACTAAAGTAAACAGAACTGCAGATATCAAAAGGGAAAGATTTTTCTGATGTACTGTGAATTAAGTTGTTACCCAGGCAGTGGTGACTTTGCATTCAGAAAATAACGTTTTGAAAAACTCAAAGCTAATCCTTAGGAGAGAAAATCAGTGATATATTGTAGACATAGCCATGCAGTTATCATTCATATGAGACAGGAAACCATGTGGAAGAAGTAAGGTAAACACTAGTTCAATAGCCAAATCTTAGAAATAAAATGGGCTAATGGAAATGACACCTATGGGAGTTAATGAAACACTAGAACACCTTTATTGTGGAAAACTCTAGAAAAGAAATAGAATTGAATATCATACATGTAACGTCAAAATGTAATTTTCAAAGTAGTCAGCAAATCACATACTTGAATTTTGTCCTCAAATTTTGACAAAAACACTAATCAGAAAATTCTCAGAAAAAAATTCACACAGTCCTTATCAGTATTAGACCACTTTTCTGAAAATAGGAGAGCCCAGATAAGCCCAACTGAAACATATTAGCAGATTTTTTTTAACTTCAACAACTAATACTGATTGAGAATAATTTTTATGGTGGACCTTTGAAAGTTGCCCAAGACATATCCTCAAATACCATGTAGTTTCCCCAAAAAAGTATTGAGGGAACCATTTACTGATATCTTATAAACTTTCTTGTTTGTCTATGTGTAGATTAAGAAAAATGACAGGTCTGTTTAGGATATTTTTTGGAACCACTGCAGAATTTTAAATTTCATTGTTTTAATAAAAAATGTTTTCTGCCTAAACAATTCCACTTTCTTAGACTTCTTAACTTTTCCCTTATTTCAGTCATCAGCAGTAGGAGGGAATTGACATTTTTTCACATATTTTAATTAAAAAAATTATTTTAGAGAGAACACACCCAGGAGCTGGGGGGAGGGACAGAGAAAGAGGGAGATGGACTCTTAAGCAGTGCATAGAGCATAATGGCAGAGCTTGATCTCACAACCCTGGGATCATGACCTGAGCCAAGATCAAGAGTTGGATGCTTACCCAACTGAGCCTACCCTGACATTTTTTTTTAAAGATTTTATTTATTTATTTGACAGAGAGATAGCACAAGTAGGAAGAGTGGCAAGCAGAGAAAAAGGGAGAAGCAGGCTCTCTGTGGAGTGGGGAGCCCAATGCGGGACTCGATTCCAGGACTCTGGGATCATGACCTGAGTTGAAGGCAAATAAATTCTAACCACTGAGCCACCCAGGCACCCAATTTTTTTTTTAAACATAAGGACACATGTTTTATACAAAGAGCAAATGTTTTTAGTTAAATAATTTTTTCACAAATGTTAGTGCATATGAATAAAGAGCAAATGCATGGCCCGAGTAAGATCCATGCATAGGTGATTTTTTGGTTAATATTGTAGCCAAGGGTCTGTATAATACATAAGATTTAAATTTGAACTTTACCTCAGTTCTACATGACTGGATATCCTGGGATTTTAAGTTTTCTTTGAAGGAGGTAAAATCATAAATAATATACCACTATTTACTTTTGGTTTAATGGCAACATATTGGTAGAATTCAGTGGAATAAGGATCAGCACATTTGCAAATTTAGAATCAAAGTATTTATTTGTACTTGTCAAAGTTCCCTAAGAAACCAACAAATTATATACAGTTGTTATTATGTTTTGCTTTCATACACATTAGAGCACCCTTTTATTATGCTTTTCTCTAATTGTTTAAAGAAAGCATGTTATCCCCAATTTGAAATAGAACATTGTTACAGTATAGAAGGGGGGCTATGATTTAACTTGCAGTATCCCTCAAATGTGTTAGCTCTTCCACTTTGGCAATCTAAACATAAGACTCTTTTTTTTAAGACATATGATTCTGAGATGGCCACACCCTTTATTTATTTTTATTTTCCGCTTTATTTAATATTTAATTTAATTTAATTATTTATTTTTGGAGATAAAAATTGTCACTTGGCCATACCCTTTACAGATAAACTTTCTGCTAAGGCAACTGTTGCCTCATTTCAATGTCTTGATTATTGGATATAGTGGATGTATTCCTGCTGTCACTGTGCTTGTTTCAATTTTATCTATTGCTATAGTTTTTCTAATTTCACTGTATCTTGCTCCTAATAACTGGTTTATTTTCATCCTGTTGTTCATATTTTTTTCTTCAAAATCTGTATTTTTTTTTCCTTTTTCATTGATCTCTTTCCATCCTCATCCATTAAATTCCTGGGGTTTCCTGGTCTTCTTCCCATTCTTCATTCCCATTGAATAATAATGAATTGCAAAACAGTTTACCAAGTTAAAATTGATTAGAAAGTAATTTCTCCATTTCTTTTATACTCTTAAGACAGTAGCATACTAATTAAAATAATCTTGATATAATTTGCAGTTGGCTTTGCTGCCAGAATATTAAAATTATAAAATACTCAGAATTCAGTATACAACTGTGAAGATTTCTGTAGCAGTCTATATGGCATATATTTGTATTGGTTATAATAATATAGGATATCTCTAAGGGGTACAATTAATTATGGTACTCCTATATCTGTTCCAAGATGTATCATACAGTTTGAAGTTACAAAGAAATGATGACTGTAAATATCTCTGATTTCAAAGATTCAGAGTTTGCTGAGGGTTCAATAAGTTAATGTCAAACGTAGTTCCCCTTTTCACTTCATTTCAGTTAGGCTTTTGCTTTCATTACTCAATCAGAAGTGCTCTTAGCATTAGCATCAGCATCAGTGACCTTCAATTGTTAAATCCAGTGTTGTATGCAGTCTTCCTTACTTAGCAGAAACATTTGGCAGAGTTGGTTATTCCCTATTCCTAATGCTCTTCCATTTTTCGTCTCCCTGGACACCACACGTACTTTGTTTCCCTCCTTCTCTATAGTCTGAATAGTTGATTTCTCCCTTTTCCCCTGATCTCTTCAAGTGAAAGTGCCCCAGATCTCAGTTTATGAGTATCTCATCCCCACCTCCCCCTCCTTGCCCCTCCCATGACCTCTCTTTTTTTCTGTTTACATGTACCCCCTTGGTGTTCTTATGTAAGCTCGTGGTTGTACATATCAATTATATGTAGGTGATTCTCAAATTTATGTTTCTAATCCATATTATTCCCTTGAAATGCAAACGTCTATATCCAACTGACTGGTTAACATCTTCAGCATCATGTATAATAGAAACCTGACACTTAATATTGCCAAATTCTATTTATTTATTTGAGAGAGAGAGAGAGAAAGCGCCCAAGCAGGGGAGGGGCAGAGGGAGAAGGAGACATGGGGCTTAATCTTAGGACCCCGGGATCCTAACCTGAGCCAAAGGCAGATGTTTAACTGACTGAGCCACCCAGGTGCCCCATGAGATTTCTCTTAAAGCCCTTTCCCCTTATAGCCTTCTCCACTGCTAGCAAATCCAATCTTTTCATTTTGGGGGACCAAAATCTTTGGAATCATCCTTGATTCCTGTCTTTTACTCACACCCATTATGATGTGCCAGCAAGTCTGATGACTCCAGAGTCTGACCACTTCTCTGTACCTGACTCTTGTCTTGATCTGAGCAACCATCACCTCCTACTTGGATCACTGTGCTGTTTCTGCCCTGTTATCCTACAATCTGTTCTCAACACGTAAGCAAGAATCATTTTCTAAAATAAAGTTAGATTTCATGCTAATTCCATGCCTGGTGTCATGCAGTGGCTCACATTTTACTCAATGTAAAAGTGAAAATGTTTATTGTGGTCTGCAAGACTTCACACAGTCTTACCTTTGCTGCCTCTCAGCATAGCTGTTTTCAACTGGGGGTGATGTTACCCCTCAAGGGATATCTGGCATTTTCTAATAATCACTGCTGAGAATGGAGGGGGAATACTACTATTATCTAGAGGATGCAAAATAGGGTTGCTAAATATCTTAAAATTGCAAGATAGCCTTTGGGCTATTCATGTACAAAGAAATATTGGATCTAAAATAGCATTTGAAACACCGAGATTTAGAACCTCATTTCCAAATGTTCTTCTCTTTTCTTAACTCCAACACTGGCATTATTATTTTTAAACTATTTATTTATTTATTTGAAAGAGAGAAAAAGAGAGAGAGAGAGCTTGAGAAGGGGAGGGTCAGAGGGAGAACCAGACTCCCTGCTGAGCAGGGAGCCTGATGCAGGACTTGATCCTGGGACTCCAGGATCTTGACCTGAGCCAAAGGCAGTCACTTAACCAACTGAGCCACCTAGGTGCCCCTAACACTGGCATTCTTATTGACTTTTGGAAACACAAGGCTGTGGAGACCTCACATTCTGGAATATTTGCCTCCTGAAAATTTACATGGTTTGCTTCTTTGCTTCTTCCCATTTCCGTTCGAATGGGAAATAAAATGGGATAAGTTTGGGATAAAATGGGATAAATTTGGAATAAAATGGGAAATAAAACGGCTTCTCTGAGATCCTCTCTGATCACCTGATACAAACTACAATGCCCTGGCACTCCTTCCCTAAACAGTTTGTACAGGACTCACTACCATCTGATATTCTCTGAATTGTATTTTTTATTGTCTGTTTCTCCTCCTTAGGAGGTAAACTCCGATTGGGTAAGTGTTTTATCTGTTTTGTTTACTGCTTTTCCCTCTAAAGCAGTGGCTGGCATATAGAAGAAGACTTCATAAATATTTGTAGAAATATCGTAGCATCATACAGTAAAAGTGGAGGACATCAGCAGGGTCTTCTGATAACATGAAGGGTGAACACTGAATCCAAACGTTGGCTGAACTAGTCTGGGAATAGAAGGATGTCTGAGCTGGTTGGTGAAAAGTGTGGTGCTTGCCTCTTGTGTATTCCAGAGAGAGGGCACAGCATGCTCAGAGGCTGTGGCGCTAGAGGAAGTGTGTCCTCTTGGAGAAATGACAGGAGGAAAGGATCAAAGGGTAGACAGTGAAATAATGACAAGACATAATGACCATGAAAGAGATCAAGAGGGGGAGTTAAGTAGTCAAAGGAACATGCATGGCATCCTGAACTACTAATAATCTTGGCATTCCTAGCATGCAGTAGCAATAAAAGAATCAGCCAAGCAAACATTTTAAGCCAAGGAATAACCTCATCACATCTGATGTTCTGAGCAGTCAGAATTGCTGTGACTTAGGGTGGATGGGCTGAGCCAGTTCTTGAGATTATTGCAAATCAGCCTGAAGGTGGCTGATTGTCTGAAGGTAGGCAGTTCCCTCTGTGCCTCTGCGCCAGTGCCCTGCCCAGCACTGTCTGCCGATCCCACTGCTCGCACCCTGGAAGGGGAGGAATGACCGCTGACAGTCTTAAGCTGTTCTTCCACAGACTCTTCAACAAAGAATGGAAATAAAGTTGGCAGAAAATAAACTTTCTAAAACACACACACACACACACACACTCTCTCTCTCTCTCTCTCTCTCCAACAATATAACCCCCCCTAGCAATTTTTGGTAGTCTGTATGAATTGCTACAGCAATCTCTCATTCCCAAACTCCCTGTTTATCAGGCCACTTCTTAGTGAACTATTTTTTAGTTGTTAAAGCATTCGGATTGGAAAAAAGTCTCACTCAACATTGGGGTTTAGAGTTTTAGTCATAGCATTTATTAATATATGAAGTGGTTGCCTGTATTTATTTGTTTTATTGCTTGTTAGTTAGGTTTTGGCTCATCTGTCTCCCTTTTTAGAATAAAAGCTGCTTTCAGTCTTTGTCTTACTCTTGTAGGTAGAGCTCTTCCTACAAAGTGCCTGTGAGTGAGTAAGTTTTGGCTGACTGAATTATTATTTTGATGTTGGAAAATTGCCTTTGAAAATATACTTTGTTTTGAAACAAAGCTATGAGTTTATTATTTGGGCCTCAAAGTGTTGAAAAGTAATAATAACTGTCAGAAAAGAGATTCCTCAAGGAAAATGGATTAAGGCAGTGCTTTCTACTTATGTGTGGAAGCTTAGAAAGCATTTTCAGCGTTTCAGCTACTGTATTTGACAAACTCTGTGAATAATCTTCACCCATTAAGCAAACCTGGTAACCACAGTAGCCCAGCGGGCTCATCTATAAAGTAAAGGGATTGAATCAGATGATCTTTCTGCTCTAAAATTTTATGCTTGTAGGACCAAATCGACAATAATCTGAGTTTTCAATCATATATGTATGTTCTAGTTCAAATTTTCTTTTTAGGTCTATGCCTTTGGCCCAGTGTTTACATTTTGGAGGTCTTTAATTTCCTCATGTAAAATGTGAGAGGGTTTAAATAAATGATTCACTTCAAATATCTATGAAATTCTGTAACATTTACACTTAATGAGTTCTAGCAGTATTTAAAGCTGTGAAAATGAATTAGTTGTACTGTCTTGTGTTTTACTTTTTGTGGTATGGAAAAGTTGGGGAGATAGAGAAAAATAAACATTTTTGTAATGCGTATCTTCTCAAGATCATTGGAAAGGTGGTTCATAGTTCCAGAAAAATGATAGTTTATGAGGTAAGAGGGTGGTTTGAGAATAGTTTTGATTCAGAAGCCCTAAGATGTTGCAAACTAGACAGATTCTCTTAAGTCTGGGGTTCTTTGTCTCGGTTCCAGATATTCTGGCTTTCTCATTTTGCCACAATTAACAAAAGCACTTGTATCGATTTTTTTAGCACTTGTATTGATTTTTATTTGTCATATAAATTGTAAGAGTCAAGACTTGAGAAATTTTGCTCTGAAAGCCAGGAATTTAATCCAGTATAAAACTCCTTTGATAAACATTTAGAAAAGGTGACGGACACTAGAATTACTTTATTATAAGCCCCAAATAGTTAATTTGATCTTGATTAATGTTATAGTAGAACCCAAATCCACAGATATTTATTAGAGAACCTTTGGAATTATGAGAACCTATGGATCACAAACACTTTTGAAAATTCAAAGCTCTAGGTTATCATTGTTGAGATACAAAAATAAGGTTAGCAGGTATTTCCTTCCTAGTTAGAAAAATTATTTACCCATAGTATTTAAAACAAATTTATACTTACATCTTGTCATTCTAAAGTTGAGTTTCTGGTTAAGTTCAGTTTGCCAAAAAGGGCAATGGACCTTTCTATTATATTCAAAGATTTTAGTAATGACTATGAAAGTATAAACTGAAATGTGTGAAACTTTATTATCAGAAACCACATTTTAAAATAATGTTTTTTTATAGGAAATTGTTTGTTTACATACTTTTGTATATAGTACCTGCCACAGAAATTGCTTATAATAAAAAATTGAGGTAACTTAACTCACTATCATTTTGCTATCCTAGCTATGATAATCTATTATAGGACTGTACAGAGTCCCTAAAATTCGGAACATAAATAAAGGCATCTCTCTTTATAAAAAAAAACTATTATAGAAGTAAGACAAATAGCCCTTGATTAAGTTTAAAATACAATGCAGAATTTTTATTATCTATAACACACAATTTTAAGAACAGATTTTTTGCATCAAAAGAGTGCAATGAATATAGATACAAAAGGTTGGAAGAAAATGTTGAAAATCTGAAAAGAACAATATTTAAATCTGAATATGGGCTCAAGACATGTTTTTCCTGGTTATGGTCCTCATAATTCTTTTTTTCTAATAATTTGAATAGTATTTATTTCTTTTTTCCAGTTTTTAAAAAAATTTATTTTTTTTCAGTGTCCAAAATTCATTATTTATTTTTATTTTTTTAGAAATATTTTAAAATTTATTGGAATTAGAAATTCCTATTACTTCTCATTTTACCAGTGCTAAATAGTATTTCCTTACATTGTAACCTTAGGCAATTGATCATTTATTATTAGATGTCCATATAGCATAATGCCAGAATACTTTGGTAGCTAAAATATTGATCCAAATACTGAAATCTAGATATATGTGGTTTATATGTTGTTATCAATAGTTTAACTGAACTATATTCTATCATTTAATTTTACAAGTTGTATGTTTGTAATGCTTTCCTCGGATCAACATGTTGTTGAGTCCCAAAAAATCTTCTGTGGGGTATGTAAAGAATAAAGTGCTTTTTGGGAAAAAAAAGTGTAATGATCACAGTAAAATCATAGGTGTTACTTGCTTTCATTGTCCTTACCAGAGACTAGTAGAAAAATTACCAGCTTTGGCTGCCTTTCTTTGCTCAGAGGATTCTTCTAGGGTGTACCTCTCACCTTCAAATTTACAAATTTATTTTTCATTCCTTGCTCCTCCTTTTCAGTCCCTTTATTTCACTGGTGTTCTATTCTCTTTAACTCTTTTAGATTGACTTGGATATTAGATTCTCTGCCTGGCTTTGATTTCTTCATAGGATGCTGTTTCTCAGATCAGTCCTTTGCACAAATGCTCTGTGGCTGATAGGTGACATTTAAATCTGCCCCGGATTTTCTGGAGACTTCACCCCTGTTGATGGCATTCATTTTTCTTGGAGGGAGCACCAAGCATTATTATGAATTATGCTTCCCATCAATGATAAATTTAACCTCGAGTAAAGGTCAAGAGAAAGAAAGCACATAGGTGTTAAGCATATATTTCAAAGAAATGGTGAATTTTGTATATTATTTTGTCCTTCAATAAATGTATCAGAGAAAGAAGTCAAAGTCAATATATTTTTCATTGTTGATGACACAGTAAACCATTACTTGCTAGAGCTTGTGTTATTTTCTTCATTTTATAATCAGCTGGAGAGTCAAGGTTTAATCAAAGGAACAAAATCCTATGAGTAATACATATAGAAGATACTTTAAGAATAAAGCTGTTGTTTTGTGTTTGGTATTGGAGTTTAAAGTCAACATGGCAGGCAGTCAGGAAGAGATGATATTAAATAAGGGAGAGAATGTTGGGACCCATGAGGACAAACTAAAAGTGTCTTTTTCTGCTTCTAGGTCTACAGATTTGATGATGAGCTGCTCTTCTAGGAGAACATGGTGTTCTTCAGCACAGGGCTCATGAGCATCTGGCCAGTGAGAGTCCTGCAGGTGTGAGAGGAGCGGTAGGAGCTGTGGGCAGACTGGTGCCTCACACCACCCTGGTGAGTCATCAGATAAGTGACATTATGTGTAAACTACGCCAGTGCTGGGTGTTCTTAACTGATCTTTCAAGCATGACGAATATAGCTACTGGTTTACTTCTGCCTACTGGTCTTGTATAAATTATCTCTGGTGGCATACATTAATTCGGAACTGTGCAGGGAGACAGTGCTGGGAAACAGAATTACAGTTTAGCTAAGTCAATAATGCACATCCACCCAACTGCAAATAGAGTTTGTCATATAATTTGATATGGCCACAGACTGTGTACAATTGTTTTTATTGTGCTCCACATTCTCACCAAGACTTGGTATTGTCCAACGTTGGTTTTATATTTTGCTGTTCTCTTCATTGTAAAATTATATTTCATTATTTGTTTTGGTTTTAACCTGCATTTCTCTGGTTAGTGAGAGGTTGAACATATATTCTTGGTCTTACTGACCGCTTGTGTTTCCTCTTCTGTGAGAATGCCCATTCCTATCTCTTGCCTTATCTTTTATTGGATGATCTTCTGTTTATTGATATGGTGAAGAAATTTATGTATTCTTGTTATTAATTCTTTGTTGATATTTAATTTGCAAGTATCTTTTCCTAATTTGTGGTTTGTCTTTTCATTTTTAAAAGGTGTCTTTCCTTTAATGAATGCATTTCTTTCTCAACTTTACAGTGGTGAATTTTGGAGTTCTTAGTGTGATCATTATTTTCTGTGTTTTGTTTAGAAAATCCTTCCCTGTATCAAGGATATAAAAACATTCTAAAAGTTTCACACATTTGTTTCATACTTTCTTATTTAAATGCATATTGTGAGGGCACTTGGGTGGCTTAGTGGATAAGCATCTGACTTGGTTTCGGCTCAGCTCATGATCTCGGGGTCCTGAGGACCACCCCTAAGTAAGGCTTGCTCTGGAAGAGGAGCCTGCTTAAGATTCTCTTTCTCCCTCTTCCTCAGCCCATCCTCTAACCCCACTTGTGTGTATGCACACTCCCTCCCTCTCTCTCAAAAAAAATAAAAATAAAAATAAAAATAAAAATAAAAATAAAAATAAAAATAAAAATAAAAATAAAAAATGTGTGTTGTGAGATAGAGTTCAATTACCATTGCCATTGTTTGTTCTGTATGGATAGCCAGTTGTCTCAGCATTATTTTTTGAAAAGTCCTTTCCTTCTCCTTATCTACAAATGTTATATGTTTCCATATAGGTTAGATCTATTTGGGGCTCTGTGTAAATTACTTTTATTTAGCTTTATGGTAAGACTTGATAACACTGCTTTGGGGTTACTTTGTTTATTAGTGGCTGTAGGGTCTCCCAAATAAGTTTTTGAGTTATAACATCAACTAAGTAAATAATTGTGTTGGATTTTTTATTGTAATTGCAGTAAATGTGTAAGTTAATTTGAGTTGAACAAACATATTTATTACATTGTCTTATTTTCACACATGAAATATCTCTCCAGTTATAATTTATTTTAATATCTTAAAGCAAAGTTTTATAATCTGTTGCTGGAAAGTTCTTGTACAGTTTCCTTAGGGTTACTTCTAAGTAGCAAATAGATCTCTTTTTTTAAATAAGACTACATGAAATAATTAAAGAATCAATTTATTAAGTATTCTTACAAATCCATTCACTTGCTGATGGGTATTTGGGTTGGTTCTACCTCTTGGTTATTGTGAATAAGGCTACAATAAACATGAGTGTACAAATATCCCTTTCAGATCCAATTTTTAAATTTTTAGATATGCACCTAGAAATGGAGTTGCTAGATCATATGGTAATTCCATTTTTTAAATTTTGAGAACCTCCATAGTATTTTCCCTTAGGGTACCATATTACACCCCTATCAAGAGTAGTTCTAAATTTTCCACTTCTTACCAATGCTTGTTAATTTATGTTTTTTTGACAGTAGCCATCCTAATGACTGTTAGGTGATCGCTGATTATGGTTTTAACTTGCATTTTCCTGATGATAAGTGATACCGAACATCTTATCGTATGGCTTGGTGGTCATTTTGATATCTTCTTTGGAAAAATGTCTGTTCAAGTCCTTTGCCTGTTTTTTTTTGTTTGTTTGTTTGTTTTTTAAGATTTTATTTATTTATTTGACAGACAGAGATCACAAGTAGGCTGAGAGGCAGGCAGAGAGAGAGAGAGAGGAGGAAGCAGGCTCCCTGCTGAGCAGAGAGCCTGATGAGGGGCTCCATCCCGGGGCTCTGGGATCATGACCTGAGCCGAAGGCAGAGGCTTTAACCTCTGAGCCACCCAGGTGCCCCCCTTTGCCTGTTTTTAAATTGGATAATTTGTGGGTTTTTGTTGTTGAGTTACATGTTTTTTAGATATTCTGAATATAAGACATTTTATTCAGTGATATGATTGCAAATATTTTCTGTAGTTTCACAGGTTAATTTTCACTCTTGTTTATTATGTCTTTTGCTGTGCAGAAGTTTTTAGGTTTGATCTATTTATGTATGTATAAATAAATTTCCATTTATGTATATTTATTTTATCTCCTGTGTTTTTGGTGTCATATGCAAGAAATTATTGTCAAAATCAGTGTCACACAGGTTTTTCTCTATGTTTTCTTCTAGAAACTTTATAGTTTCAAGTCTTATGTTAAAGTCTATAATTTATTTTGAGTTAACTTTTATATAGGGCATAAGAGTCCAACTTCAATTTTTTGCATGTGGGTATCACCATTTGTAGAATAGACCATCCTTTTTCCCTTGTGTAATTTGGCACCCTTCTCAAAGATCTTTTGACCATATATGTGAGAATTTATTTCTAGGCTTTCTATTCTGTTCAATTGATCATATATACTTTTGTAATGCCAGTATCATACTGTTTTGAATAGTGTAGCCTTGTAGAACATTTTAAGATCAGGATGTGTGAGGTTTCCAGTTTTGTTTGTCTTTTTTAAGGGCATTGTTTGTTTGTTTGGGGGTGGCTATTCAGGGTCTTTTGTGGTTCTACATGAATTTTAGAACTTTTTTTCAATTTCTATAAAAAGATACTTTAGGGTTTTGATAGGGGTTGCATCGAATATGTAGATAATTTTGGGAAGTGTAGATATTTTAATAATATTAAGTATTATGATTCATGAACATGGAATATCTTTCCCATTATTTGTTTATTTAATTTCTTTCAGTGATGTTTTGTAGTTTTCAATGTACAGGTATTTCATCTCCTTGGTTAAGTTCATTCCTAAATATTATATTCCATTTGTTGCTACTGCAAATAGAATTTTGTTTAAAAAATTTCCTTGTAGATTGTTTGTTGTTAGTGCGTAGAAATGCAATTGATTTTTGTATGAATTTTTTCATTAGTTCTAACAGTATGTGTGGTGTGTGTGTGTGTGTGTGTGTTTGTGTAATCTTTAGTATTTCCTACATTATAGATGATCATGTCACTCTTGAACAGAAATAATTTTACTTCTTCCTTTCTTATTTCAATCCCTCTATTCCTTTTATTGCCTAATTTCTTGGTCTAGGACTTCCATTACTATGTTGAATAGAAGTGGTAATTTATTTAAGAAATAAATTCCACTTGTTCATGGTGATCAGTCCTTTTAGTGTGTTGTTGAAATGAGTTTGCTAGTATTTTGTTGAAGATTTTTGTGTCAATGGGGTGCCTGAGTGGCTCAGTTGTGTAAGTGTCTGCCTTCAGCTCTGGCCATGATCCCAGGGTCCTGGGATTGAGACTGGCATCAGGCTTCTTGCACAGGAGAGAGCCTGCTTCTCCCTCTCCCTCTGCCTACCACTCTGCCTCTTTGTTCTCTCTGTCAAATAAATAAAATCTTAAAAAAAAAAAGACTTTTATTTCAATATTCATCAGGTATACTGTAGTTATCTTTTTTCTTGTAGTATCTTTGTCTATGCTGGCTTTGTAACGCTGGCTTAGTAACGCTGGCTTAGTAATGGTTTTTAAAGTGTTTTATTCTCTTTAATTTTTGAAAAGATTGATATTAATCCTTCTTTAAATGTTTGGTGGAGTTCCCCAATGATGTCATTGTGTCCTGGGCTTTTCATTACTTTTTTCCTCTCACCTTTGATTTATATGGACACCCATAACTGAAGGGAAAAAAAGTGCCTCTGTAGAACATAGCAAAACACCTGAGAGATTCATCAGTCTATGCATTTACAAGTGAGAGAATGGGAATGTGGAGAAGATGGCAGAGCTAGAAACAGCAGCAGTAGTTATGGCAGAGAAGGCAAACATCAGTCTGGCCGGGAGTCACCACAACTTTTCTGCCGCAGAAGGTAAAAGATAGAGGTAGGGAGTGGGGTCTGTCAGGCCATATGTGCTGCAGCTGGAGGGACCAGTTGCTCTTTTTGAGGAGAGACCATAGTGACTGAGGGGAAAGTAAGGAGAAGAAGTAGACAGATAAAGAAAATTTAAGAAAAGTGTCTCCTGCTGTCTTCCTTGGGAGGCAAGATGAACCATAGACCTTTGGGAACCCCTCCCACTTGAGAATACCTCTACTGGGCCTTGGGCACAGCCAGCACCTCAGGCCATAAGTACACACCCCTCCCCTACTCTACCACCATGCTTTTTTTCTTTTGTTTTGTTTTGTTTATTAATGTGTGTACTCCCAGGTCAGGTAAGAGAAAGCAAAGACTTGTGTTACAGGGTCACCTTTTGGAAAACAAAAGGAAGGTTTCGAACTACCAACTTGTTGAACTGTAAGAATTAAGGTAAACAAAACCTTGTCTAAATAAAAAATACTACTTGAAATGTAGTGGCAGATGCACTTCCCATCAAATACCATGAAAATTCATAATAATATGATATCACAAAAATAAAATCAATTTTCAGCAACTGAACCCAAAGACATGGAATATTGTGATCTAACTGATGAAGAATTTAAAATAATTGTTATGAAAAAGTTCAACAAGATACAAGATAACTCAGAAAGGCAATACAGTGACCCTAGGAATAAAATTAATGAAAAGAAGAAGTGCTTTATCAAAAAGACTAAACATTTAAGAAAGAATCAAACAGATTCTAGAACTGAAAAACTCAATAAATGAGATGAAGAATGTGTTAGAATGCATTGGAAGTAGAACAAATCATATGGAAGATAGAGTAGGATGCTCAAGGATAGAAACTTAGAAATAATTCAAGTGAAAGAAGGGATAACTAAGATTTTGAAAAAATGAAGGAACACTAGGAGAACTGTCCAGTTCCATTAGAAAAGCCAACATCTATCCCAGATGAAATGAGAGGGAAAAGGGAACAGAGATTGTATTTAAAGATATAAAAGCTGAGAACCTCCCAAACCTGGAGAAGATATGTAAATCCATGAAGCTAATTGAACAATTTATTATCTCAAAGCAGAAAGACCTTCTTTAAAACATATCATGTTAAAACTGTCAAAAGTCAATGATACATAATTTTAAAGTCATTCTAGGAAAAAGACAGTAATCTACAAAGGCATACCCATTAGGCTGTTAGCAGATTTCTCAGCCAAAATGCTACAGTCCAGAAGGGAGTGGAATGACATATTCAAAATATTAAAAGATAAAACTGCCAGCCAAGAATACTCTATTTGGTAAAGTTATCTTTCAGATATGAAAGAGTAATAAAGGCTTTCCTAGACAAAACAACAACAACAACAAAAAAACAAGCTGAGAAGTTCACCACTACTAGACCTTCTTTTCAACAAATGTTGACACATTCAACAAATGTTGAAAGGAGCTCTGTAAGCTGAAATGAGAAGACAAAAGTACACAAAACTTTGAGTAAGTTGATAAATCATTAGAATTAGAATACTGTCTTTTTTAGCATACCATATTAAACTCTTAACTATAAACAAAGGAAAAATAGCATTAAAAATAACTACAACTGGGTAACAAAATCACATAGAAAAGATAATTTGTGACATCAAAAATATAAAAAGAGGTGAGTAAAAGGATAGGATTTTTATAGGTTAATGAAGATGAAATTTCTGTCAGAGGAAAAAAGACTGTTTTATCTCTAGAATGTTTTATGTAAAGTTCAGGGTAACCATAAAGCAAAAATCTAGAACAGAGACATGAGACATTAAAAAAGAGAGAAAGAGAAAGAGAGAGAGAGAGGGGCCTAAGGAAATCACCATGACAAACCACCAACATACACAGGTAGACAGAAATAGAAGGAAAATGACAATGGAGAGATGAAATAACCAAAAGGCAAAAGATAAAATAACAGTAGTAAATCCTTGCATATTAATAATCACCATGAATGTAAATGGATTGAACTCACCAATCAAAAGGCACAGAGTGGCTGGATGGATTTAAAAAAAAAGAAGACCCAAATATAGCTGACTAAAGGAGACTCCTTTCAGTGCTAAAGATTCACATAGGTTCAAAGTGAAAGGATGGAAAATGAATTTCCAAATGAACAGAAATGGAAAGAAAACAAGAAAAGCCATAGTTATATTACACAAAATAAATGTCAAGCCAATAAGTATAAAAAGAGACAAAGAAGATCATGATGTAAGGATAAAAGGAGTCAATACATCAAGAAGATATAACAGTTATTATAAACATACAGACTCTCAACACCTAAGCACCAAAATATATTAAGCAGTTAATAGCAAATCTTAAGGGAGAAGTAGACAACAATAAAATAATTGTAAAATATTTCAATACCCTGCTATCAGTAATGCATAGATCGTCCTGACCAAAAATTAACAAGGAAACTTTGGAATGGAACCACACTTTAGAAAATGGGCACAAACACTTCTACTAAACAACCATTGCGTCAAAGAGAAATTCATAAAGGAAATAAAATATTTTCTCAAAACTGATGAAAATGAAAACAATATAGCAGATATTGTAATACAACAAAAGCAGTTCTGAAAGGAAAGTTTATGGCAATAAATGCATATATTAAGAAATTAAGATGATCACAAATAAATAGCTAACTACATTTCAAGGAACCAGAGGAAGCAGAATAAATTAAATCCAAAGTTAGTAAAAAGAAGAAAATAATAAGGATCAAAGCAGAAATAAATAAAATTGAGACCAGAAAAAAAAGATAGAGTCAATGAAACTAAGAGTGGTTCTTTGAAAAAAAGAATAAGCAAAATTGATAAACCTTTAGCTAGACAAAGAAGAGAGAAGATTCAAGTAAATAACATTAGCAATGATGGAAGACATTAGAACTGACACTGTAGAAATACATAGAACCATAAGAGATTACTATGAATGATTATATACCAACAAATTATATATCTTAGAAGAAATTGATATATTTGTAGAAACATACAACCTACAAAGACTGAATCAGGAAGAAAGAGAAAATCTAAACAGACCAGTAATGATTGAATCAATGATCAGTAAAAGATTGAATCAGTCATCAAAAAACAAAACTAAACAAAGCACCCAAAACTCCCAACACAGACAACTCTGGGACCAGATAGTTTCACTGAAGAATTCTATCAAATACATTTAAAGAAGAATTAATACCAGTCTGTCTAAAACTCTTCCAAAGTATTGAAGAGGAGAGAACACTCTCAAACTCATTCTGTGAGTCAGAATTACTTTGTTTCCAAAACCAGATAGGGACACCACAAGAAAAGAAACTGTAGACCAATATCCCTGATGAATATAGATGCAAGATTTCTCAAAAAAATATTAGCAAGCTGAATTCAAGAATGCATTAAAAGGATTATACACCATGATCAAGGGAGATTTATCCCTGGGATATAGAGAAGGTTCAACATACGCAAATCAATGAATTTAATACATCACATCAATAAAATGAAAGATTAAAATCACCTGATCATCTTTGGTGCCTGGGTGGCTCAATCAGTTAAACACCTGCCTTTGGCTCAGGTCATGATCCCAGGGTCCTGGATCAAGCTCCATGTCGTGCTCCCTGGTCAAGGGCGAGCCTGCTTCTTCCTCTCCCTCTGCCATCCCCACTGTTTGTTCTCCCACTCTATCTCTCTCAAATAAATAAATAAAATATTTATTTTAAAAAATCACATGATCATCTCAATAGTTACAGAAAAAACATTTGACAAAATACAGCACCTCTTCATGATAAAGACCCTTAACAGGTATAGAGGGAACACACCTCAACATAATAAAGTACATATATAACAAAGTCATAGCTAACATACTGAATGGAGAGGAATTGAAAGTGTTTTCTATCGAGTCAGGAGTAAAGCAAGAAATGCCTACTCTCATTATTCTTACTCAATTTAGTGCTGAAAGTCCTAGCAAGAACAATTTGGCAAGATAAAAAAAATTAAAGACATCCAAATCAGAGAGAAAGAAGTAAAATTGTAAAGAAGTAAAATTGTCATTATTTGCTGATGATATGATCCAATAGATAGAAAATGCAAAAAGAATCAGTTAAAAACTGTTGTAATTAATCAATATTTCAGTAAAGTAATAATAAATAAATAAATAAAGTAAATAATCAAATTTCAGTAAAGTGTCAAGATATGAAATAAACATATAGAAACCGATTGCATTCCTTCTAAAAAAAGGAAGAAAGCCATCCCATTCACAAGAGTATCAAAAACAATAAAATACTTACGAATAAATTTAACCAAGGAAGTGAAAGATTAATACAATGAAAACTACAAAATTTTGCTGAAATAAAATGAAGACACAAATGGAAAAATATCCCGTTCATGGATTATAAGAATTACTGTTATTAAGATGGCCATATTACTCAAAGCCATCTATAGATTTTGTGCAATCACCATCAAAATACCACAGACATTTTTCACAGAACTAGAAGAAATCCCAAGATTTGTGTGGAACCACCTAAGGCCCCAAATAGTCAAAGCATTTCTGAGGAGAAAAAACAAAGCTAGAGGTATCACGCTTTCAGATTTCAAACTATACTATAAACTATAGCACTTTACGCAGCATGATGCTAGCTAGCTCAAAAACAGACACGCTGACCATTGGAACAGAAGGGAGAGCCTAGATTTAACCCCGGTATATACAGTCAACTGTTTGACAAGTGAGTCAAGAATATCCAATGGGGAAAGCATAGTCTCTTCAACAAATGATGCTAGGAAAACTGGAGAAACACATGCAGAACATGAAATTGGACCCTTACCTCACACCACTCACAAAAATTAACTTGAAATGGATCAAAGACTTAGACATAAGACCTGATATCACAAAACTAGAAATTATAAAGAAAAATTTCACTGATACTGATTTCAGCAATAATTTTCTGGGCATGATACTAAAAGCACAAACAACAATAGAAATTCAACAATTGGAACTGTATCAAATTTAAAACTTCTGTAGAGAAAAATAAATAACACATTAAAAAGATAATCTGTAGAATGGGAGAAAATTTTTGCAAACCATGTATCAGCTAAGGGGCTAATATCCTAAATATATACAGAAGTTTTTAAACTCAATAACAAGAACAATAATTCAGTTAAGAATTGAGCAGAAGAACTAAACAGACATTTCTCCAAAGAGGACATAAAAATATCCAACAGACACATGAAAAGATGCTCAACATTACTAATCATAATGGAAATGCAGGTTAAAACCACAACGAGACATCACCTCACACCTGTTAGAATAGTTATCATTATAAGACAAGACACAACAGGTACTGGTGAGGATGTGGTATAAAGGGAATCTTTATACATTGTTGGTGGGAATGTAAATTGGTATAGCCACTGTAGAAAACAATAGGTAGTGACCTCAAAAATTTGAAAATAGATTTACTATGTGATCCAGAAATTCCACTTCTGGGTGTATACTCAAAGGAAAAGGAACATGATTTTGATGAGATTTCTGCACTCCCATGTTTACTGAAGCATTATTCACAATAGCCAAAATATGGAAATAATCCAAAAGCCCATCAATGGATGAATGAATGAAAAGGATATGGAATGTATACACAATGGAATATAATCAGCCATGAGAAAGATATCCTCTTATATACAGCAACATAAGGACCTAGGCTAAGTGAGATAAGTCAGACAGAGAAAGACAAGTACTGTATGATATCATTTATATGTGCAATCTGAAAAAAATTAAGCCTGTAAAAAACAGAATAAAATGGTGGTTAACCAGGAGATTATGGGACAGGGGAGGTTGAGGATGAAACTGATGGTGCTTTTTTTTTTCTTTTTTTAAGATTTTATTTATTTATTTGACAGAAAGAGAGAGATAGAGACAGAGACAGAGATCACAAGTAGACAGAGAGGCAGGCAGAGAGAGAGGGGGAAGCAGGCTCCCTGATGAGCAGAGAGCCTGATGTGGGGCTCGATCCCAGAACCCTGAGACCATGACCTGAGCAGAAGGCAGAGGCTTAACCCACTGAGCCACCCAGGTGCCCCTCCCCCCTTTTTTCTTTTTAAGAAGAAAGTGATGGTGCTTAAGGGTACAAACCTAACAAGTAGTAAAGAAACCATAGAGATCTAATGCATAGTACAGTAACTATAGAAAATAATAATCATACTGTAATTATATGATAAATATCACAACACCAACCATATTACAATATATAAATGTATCAAAGGAACACTCTGTGTACTTTAACCTTACACAATATAATGTATCAAGTTTACTCAATAAAAAAGAACAAGACTAGTGGGTTACCAAAGTGTATAAATCTGCTGAACCCAATTTGGCTTATTGTATGTCCTGATGAACTGCTTCTTAGTTATATGAACATTTAGTTGATTAATATAGTTACCCTAAAAGTGAGAAAATACTATCTTCATTTTGAAAATGGGAGAAAGAATCTCATAACGTTTAAGTAGTTTCTCCAAGGTTATACATTAGCAAGTTGGAGGCATGAAGAATTAGGTATTTGAAGTTAAAGGAAGAGTCTCATGAGTCTCATTGTATTTGAAGACTGTGCTTCTCCTGAAGGAGAAGCTGTGATACCACATACGGAGTGAGTTTCTGCTTACCGGTCAGGACTGAGCCTTCTGTTGGCATGGATTGAATGTGTGGAATTAATTTAACAAATAATTTTGAAGAGCTTCTCTGTAGCAGACTGTGCTGAGTGTTGGAAATACAGCAGTAGCTACGAATGACAAAAACCTGCCTGATGCTTGAGATCCGGCCCACTTAGCACCAGATCTGGGGATTGTGATTAGCTTTCTAATCAGAATGAAAATAACACTTTCACATTGCACTTCCTTTTAAAAATCATCTTAGCAATTTTTTGGTCATTATATAGAACACAGTATTCTATAACTTTATTCTGATTATAAAAACAACACATGCTCTTTGAAGAACTAAAGGCAAAAGCAAAGAAATATGACCAAATAATGTAACTACCTAATCTTAACTTTTCTAGACTCACATTTCCCCCCCAAAGTAACATAATTCTGAGCTTGTGTTTTGCTGTCTGCTTTTTCCATTTTGTATTATATTTGAATAAATATAAAACTATTAAATTGCTACTGTGGAAAAACTTGAAATATCCACAAGTATAAAGAAGAAAGACCTATTACAATGTTCCCATCCAGAGTTTAGCACTATAAATGTCTTATATATTTTTTCAGTACTATTTATATACTTAGAGTATTTTAAAATTTGCTGTATATGAAAATTAATGTCCTTATTTTCTCATTTAAGCTTATACCATTTGGTTATTCTTTTATGCATTTTCCTAATTGAGGTTGGCACAGTTTATAAAGCTGCTTGTATATATCTTCATAGTTCCGTTTTTTTAAATGACAGACTTGTTGGTACTGCAATATTTTCAGGTAAATGAATCTGAGTTTTTAGTGCATAGGTAAACAATGTCTAGTGACTTTCAGAATATTCTTAAAATCCCACAAGTAGTGTCTTGAGAGATTTGCAGCCCTATATTTTGCTAATATTGGGTTGTAAAATCTTTTAGAAATATCATAATATTTTAGGCAAATTGATATCTTTTTCTTATACTAAATGTCATGTTTCTACTTGTAGTCTGCTTAAATCTTTTCTCATATCTAAAGTAGCTATTAGAATTCTTCACCTGGACCAGGCTTTAAAGAAATATTCTTTCGCAGTGTGAACTTCTAGTTTGGGGGTGGGCCCCTGCTGGTGATGGAAGCAAAGGGAACATGACAACCACTGGATTCATGTCCAATCAGGTTTACAGGACAGACATACCATGAGCCCTACACAGTTTCAAATTCCTGCTCTATGTCCTACCAGATATGTAACATTAGCTCTCTCTGCATCAGTTTACTCATAGGACCTTTCAGTTAATACACTTTTCAGCTCCAGAATTTGTTTCATTCTTTTTAAATATTTTTTCTATATTCACATTGTCTACTTTTTGAGACATTGTTCTCCTGGTTTCTTCAGTCCCCCCCCCCCCCACGGTGTCCTTTGGCTCTTTGAGCATCTTCCTAGGTCATTAGGAAATAATTTAAAACTTATGTTGACGGAAAAATGATAATACATTTATGTACAGCACTTAGAGTAATAGTTGGCCTATTCAGAGTAAGTGCTCAACAAATATCAGCTTATTGTTATGGAAGACCAGTTCTGAACCAGCCTCACTCAACTTTGGTAATGTAAAAACTTTCATGTAACCCCTGGGGAATCAACTTCCAGAATGCCAGTCAATTAGTTCACCATTGTTATGTCTGGTTTTTTGTGTATCTTTCACTGATACATACAAAATGAATCAATAGGATATAAAACCTATTTCAGAAACCACTAAAAACTGTT